>PISX010014955.1:0-51287 GCA_004024625.1 Mellivora capensis | reverse complement strand
ACAGTGCAAGATACCAACCTTTCCAAGCAGAGATCTGTGATTATAACAAATTGTGAGAGAATTAAATATAGAAATTTTATGTGCTAATATTGACCAAGTAACTACTATAATAACATGTTCTATAAAAATCAAACATATGTAAAACTAGAAGCTAATTTCTGATATTCTACGATTATCTAGTTCACCTAAAACTGATTTCCTACTGATTTAAACATATTAGTTTTTTTAGCTGTGAAATATGAGTAAGGTGAAGCAACTGGGGAAAATTGGCACATCTGTATTAATCTCCCTCCCTAAAGGTACCCATGTCCGTTCTATTAAGACAAGTTTTGACAACTAAATTAGGAGTATGTCTTACTATTTCATTACTAAAAGACGTCTCAAATCCTATGCTGGACTCTCCCCATCTCCTGCCAAGAAAAATGTATGTAAAAGTACTCACTGTTTCTAAACATGTTTAATAATTGGAATTGATGGAAAAATTAACAGTGTCCTAGCCTGAGCTAGAATTTGGTCGGGCTTGTAAATTTCAAATCTTTCTCCAATAAAGATAACATGAGTGATAAGAGAAGGATAGGAAAGCTCAGTCTTCCCTCTCGTTATGTTCTTTCTCTGCTCTCCTAGGTCGTCTTTCTCATCTATTTGAAAATCTCCAATGCAGTTTCAAGATCTTTTTATTCATAAAGGCCTTATTTATATAACAATCCCTACTGACATAAATGTAGTAATCTAAAATATTTTCTGCACTGAGAACCTTAAAGCTGCAAATATGGTTTTTACCTTTTTCCAGTGGGGCAGTCTTGTCCAATTCCATAAGCCAGAAGAGCTGCAGATGGCTCATGGATTAACCGCAAAACATTAAACCCAGCAGCTCTGGCTGCTTCCCTGTGGATGATTTGTGTTCAATAAATTTAATATCAGCATGTTCATCAATACAACATGTTCAAGTATTTTCTTAACAAAGAAAATAACGTGTGCATATATGAAGGAAAAGCTCTCAAAAATGCCCATGCTTATAAACTTTAGAGATTAATAATAAACAAATTTAATTTAATTAATAATGTAATTAATTATAACTTAATAAAGGTACATAAATTAATAAACAAATCTATAATACATTTTGGAACTCTCCAGTTTCTTTAACTTAGGGTCACAGTTTTAACATCCCACAAGTTCAAGTAAATAACACAATTATCTGTCCCAGAAGCAACTCAGATGCTTGCCAAAGTCCCACATGAGACTCTATCCTCAAGGCAAAGGCATGCATGGTTGCCAATTATATCTGAATAATGACCCAAAAAACTAAAAACTAAACCCAACTTTTTTTTTTTAAGATTTTTTTATTTGACACAGAGAGAGAGAGAGAGAGAGTGAGCAAGAGGAGCAGAGGAACAGGGAGAAGCAGATTCCTTGCGGAGCAGGGAGCCCGATGTGGGGCTCAATCCCAGGACCTCGGGATCATGACCTGATCCAAGGGCAGTCGTTTAACTGACTGAGCTACCCAGGCACCCCCCCAACTTTTTGCTTAGATGTAAAGATCTAAGGTGAAGAAATTATTGCAAATATTTTCATTGCAAAAAACTGTGTATTTTTATATAATTTCCATGTAAACCACTTAACCTGGTAATTAAAAACATTTCCAATTGAAACAATAAGGTACATCTGATTTTATGTTCTTTTGGCATTTCATAAAAGACAGGAAATATTAATGACTTTAATTAATGACTTCATTATTAGAATTTTTACCATAGTAATTATATATGTAACTATAATCATCTGTTTACAAATACAATTTTATCACCAAAGGTATTTTCAAATACAATTTTACCTTTTATTACATTATGATATGAAATCTGTATTTCCTTTAAGCAAATAAGATAAACTTACCCAAGAGCATTTTTTTGCTTTTCTCCAAAATCAAATGGAACAGTAATAACTACATCATTTGCATCTGAGCCCAGTACAGAATGTGCTGTTTCTGTGTATAAAAAAATATAAAAATAAATTCCAGTGACCAAAAAAAAGTCACGGTACTTTGCAGTTTACTAATTTGTGCCAATGACCTTCTCACTGTAAAGATTTTCCAATTCACCTGATTGCCCACCCCACTCATTTTCTTCCCTGGCTCTCTTAAATCGTGCAGAACTTTCTGTGGTTTTGGAAGTTTGTGGACATGGAACTAGGTACTTTCCAAAAAGCTGGCTCTTGGGCTTCAAAATGGCAGCTATCTCCCAAATTAGACTGGTTCCATTAAGAATGAGCTGCTAATTCGTAAGTGTGAAGTCAAGCAGCATATTAGTTCAACACATTAAAAAACTGTCTTCCATCCCCAAAATTTATAACATAATTCCAGAGCTGAAGTGAGCCTTATAAATACTCTACTCCAGAATTTTCCAAACTGTTCCACAGCATGCCACTCAGCTTCGAGCCTTTGTTAGAAGTGGTGGTAAGCCAGACTTGTTTCATCTGCCTAAATAACTGTTCAAGGAGCACTGTTAATCTTGAGCTAAATGTTGAGCTAAATCTTGAGATAAAATGTTTATTCTTCACCAAACTTATTTGGTCACTTCACTCTAAGAAGCTGTGAAAATGTCAACCTGGCCCAATCCATAACGTTACTTCTAAGACAACCGAAGTCAGGGAAGAAAGTCAGTTAATCAAGGTCACACGGCTGGGTAGTGGCCCAGACAGATCTAGTGTTAGGTCTCCTCCATCTGTTCCATCACCCTGCTTCTCTCCAGATCAAGAAACACCTCTAACTTTTTTTTAAGGTTAACTTTTAAAAGATCTTTTGCTCAATACCTTTCATCTTACTAAATATCAGTCTGGCAACATCTTCTGGGTTAACAAACTTTGTTCCTTCTCCGGTATCTACTTCATATCGTAACTTTCCATTTTTTTCAATGACCTATCAAGGAAATTGTTAAGTGTGTTAGATGAGGAATAATTTTAATAAAAATACAAAATTTCAAAATAATATTATAGGTTATGACTTTGGCAATTGCTTTGTGTAATAGAGAGGTAATAATAGAACCATACTCACTAAACATTTACTTTCCTTGATGTATTTCTGAGCCTGTGGATCATCAGAGCTGTCCATAAAGATAAAGATAAATATTAAAATCAGTATTGTCGTTGTGTAATATTTAAATATTATATTTTTCAATACCACTAAACAAATATAAAAATACAAGCAATTATTAAGTTGCCTAATATTAACAAATCATGATATAGAGGATAGGATTAAATGGATAAAGTATTTATAATGGTTAGTGATTCTATTAAAGTGTTAATCTTTACATTTGAAAGTAAATAGCTCTTATTTGTTCTGATCTTGCTATTAACAGATGCTATACATCTGGGGGTAGTTTTTCATAATATCATTTTATGATTTTATGTCATATACTCTCTCACCTATGATCTTGAAGACCCAATCCCTGAGATGAAGAGGGCAAGAAAATATTTCAAAGTAAAAGCAAACCAGAACACCTAGCACCATCTTTGTTTCTTGGCTTCTGAAGATGAATCAACATGCAATGTCAAAAAAATTGAGCAAAAGTACACACGTTGTAAATGGAAAGGTGCAATATGCTGCAGGTACAGAGATCTATAATGTCCTATACAAATTAAGTAGTAAATAAATGTATGGAAATGAAAAAAGTAACAATGGGTGTAATGTTGCTCAAAATACCAATTTGTAAAGACTACAAAAATGTTCTTACCTATTATTACCTCACTTGATCTTCACAACACTTAAGTGGGGTTAATTCGGCCGGTATTATTTTAGAGAAAAGAGGTCCTTAGAGAATCAATGACTTATACGCTAGAAAGGGGTCTTCTCTAGTCAGTCTTCTCTAGCAGGCTAGTGCTGTTTGCACTTCACCAGCTGCCTCCCAGTAAGAAGGTAAATGACTTAAGTACTCCTGCCCCTTTGAGCAGTGATAGGAGTCTCTCATCCTTTGCTTAATTTCATCTAGAACTTAAAGTAAACCCTTCCAGTTAACCCTTCTTCCAAGGTATAGCTATTCCATCCAGGGATCAGTTTTAGTAAGAGGAGTTGGAAATTAATAGGGACTATCTGCTGCAGTTACTGAACACCTGACCTATGACCCTAACCTGTGTAAACAAGAGGAAGACAGAAGGGGTTTCCGACGGACTCATACAGCTCAGAAATCGGTCTAGAACACTTTAAGATCCCTCATACTTCCTTCTCTAGTACCTAAAAATTGATAGAGAGGAAAACAGGTAAGGAGCTTGCCCTAAGTCACAGGGTTAATTCATGGCAGAAGGGACTGGAATCCAGATCTTTAATATGAAGTTTAGTATTCTTTTCACCTAAGTCCTCCCTCCCTTCCTTCCTTTAAACCCAATAATCCAGTATTTAGACCACATACATCCTGGACAACTATTTTAAGAGTAAGAAAAAAAGATGAAGTCTACCCATTGTAATTTTTCTTTTGCACCAAGGTAATTTCAGCATGACACTCAACAGTTGTTTTCTTCAGAAGAAAATTTAAGTCAACCAGGACAATTTACCCTGTTATCTGTAAACTATCTGTGAGCTATCTTAGACAAGGTAATTTGCCAGGAAAGCCTATATTATGGAATTTAAAGAACTTTTAGAAATGGAAAATTACTTCTCAACTGCCCTGCAAAGAGGGCCCTTCTCGTTTGAGGATAGGAAGCACAGAAAGCTCTTAGAGCCAGATACAGGCGAGACTCTGGGGATTAGCTGGTAAAGAAAAAGAAACGTGGACGTGACAACACATGGTCATGGATATCGCTAGAAAGTAGGGGACTGACCCACAAGTACATACAAGTGAAAACTTTATTTGTCCACACCAGGATTAAATCACTTAACAGAAACACAAAGGACGGTGGGAAGTTGGCATACACAGCACCTCATTTACATCATGGTCTTTAGGTGGCCGAGTGTTAATCCCACCACTGTATCACCACCTCTATAAGCAACGCCACTTTCTCTTCCTCGTCCTTCCTTAAATGTCCTTCCTTAAATGCACCGTCAGCAGGCTGTTGGACCTGGCACACGCAGCACTAATGTGCACCAGGGTCTTCTTCCCCGTTCCTGTCACAACACGGCGCCTTCCGTGTCTGAAAGCGTTTTTACATTCATCTGTTCAATTGGCCCTCACGACATTCCTGTGAGGTAGGTAGGAGGGTCATTCATTTCTCCCTCTGTGGGCGAGGAACCTGAGTCACAGAATGGTAAAATGACCTGCCAAACGGCGGGCAGGTACGAATGGCTGGGCCTAGGGCTTAGGCAGGATTTCTGAGCTTGTTCTCACTCATGGGGCCTCCCCTTAACAATATTTCGCCTCTTTTTCTGTTTATTTCATTAAGAATTTTCACTTTATTCTCATGTGAAGGTTATTTTGCCCAAAATATTTTCACAATACTACCTTCCAAGGGAAGTTTTACTTCCAAGTTTTACTCCACTTTTGTTCTTTTAGCACTTCTCTTATCTCAAATAAATCCCTATGTACCTTGCTACCATTAATAGATTAATATAGTACGGGCCTAACTCTCCTTCAAGTACTGCCCTGTTTTTCCAGAAAGTCTACATATCTACATTAGTGTTATCCAGTTACAAATGACACACATCCCTCCATATAAAGGCCTAAAACAATTTGAGAAAATGCACATGTATAGATGTATACCCATTTCACTGCCTTAGTATATGCTTCTTCAAAGCAAGGAACCCATGTATGGTGTGATGCTTATTTAAGCTGAGTATATTAATAAATACTAGTATCACAGAATGCTTCCTTAAAATACAATTGTTACCAATAATTCAAACATACAGTATGTGGCTGTAGCTGAAAACACTGCAATTAAAATTCCACTTCGCCTTTTTTTGTTATGCCACTTACGACAATTTTTTAAGAACTGGAAGGTACTAGGAAAGTCATCGAATACAAATCTTTCCTTTTAGAGAAACTGAGGCACAAACAGGGCAAGTCATCTGCCCCTCTGTAACAAACTGTGACAGGGTTAGAACCCGGTTCTAACTGGAGTCCAGTGTGTTCTACCACACCAGCTGCCTTCTTTTTTTTTTTTTTTTTAAAGATTTTATTTATTTGTGAGAGAGAGAGAGAGAGTGAGCACTGGCAGACGGAGGCAGAGGGAGAAGCAGACTCCCCGCCAAGCAAGGAGCCCGATGTAGGACTTGATCCCAGGACGCTGGGATCCTGACCCGAGCCGAAGGCAGCTGCCCAACCAACTGAGCCACCCAGGCGTCCCACCAGCTGCCTTCTACATTCATCTCCCACTCATCAGAACAGCTTGCTTGCTTGCCCTCTATATTCCCACTACTGTTTTGACTATTTCTCTATGGATCTGTATTGCCAGCTTTTAGGTAAGGACCCAAGCCTACAAAATATAAAACAAAATCTCTTCAAACATGCCTACACTTGTTTTGTTTATCTATTTATTCTTAGCCTGTAGACTGGAGGAAAGCCTTTTAAATTCCAAGGCCCCTATTTGTATCTCCTGAAAGTACTAACTAAACCACTTAAAAGCTTTAAGTTAGTTTAATGATGGCCAGTAACGCATTCCTTCTAAAGTAAACTGGAGTATGGCTCAACACCTTCATATCTCCTAGAGAAGTATGTATGTTTTGGGAGGGAAGGGAATGTGTCTGTTGAGGGCTTTGTGCTTAAAAGCAGTTAACTCTGCAGGAAGTCTTTATCCACACCATCCTCAATTGTTCCCAAAGCTGTCCTCTTCCACCATATGCCATTACCAAGGTGAACGTCTGTTTACACAGTATGAGAAAAAGTGATTTTGCAAAGCTCCCTAGAAGGACAGTTTTCCAGGGCTTGCCTTCTGTAACATGTGAGACAGAAAAAAAGCTAACAGAAAAGAACAAAAATTAGCTAAAAGCATTTGGAAAACAGATTCTGAATTGTTTCCACGTGTTGTTCAAATGATACCCAACCTAAAGACATGTAATTATGCATATAAAGGGACCCAAAGGATATGGAATGCAAGGAATGCAAAGAATTTACTTATATTTAATGTTTTATAAAACAGCCAATACCTCATTAGAGATTATCAATATGAATCATAACACACAATTGTGGCTCCCTGTCCATTCTGAATTATATCCTTATAGTGGTAAGACACTAAGAGCTAGTAAAATGGAAGGAATGATGCTTTGACCACTGAGTGCTTACTAGTAGGTATGTCACAGACACAGCAGTGAAAACACAAGAGATAAAGGTACAAATACATGTATCTATATTAGCCTAATGAGCTACATAGAGGAATTAAAAAAATGAAGATCTTACAAGAAGCAGTCAGGTTAAACTAGTAAAGATTCAAGCAATGAGGTCATGGTATACACCGTAATCCTGTATCTTGTCAACTAATGTGCCTCACCCTAGCCTTACCTCGGCCAAGGTCATATGCATTCATAACTTACATGTATATAGTGTGTAGTGCTTTTAAACTTTCAAACTCTTTCACATCTATTAGCCATTTGATCCTCACAACAACCCTGTGAGGTAGGCAGGTCAGGAGTTATTACCTAGCCCCCACTTTACAGATGAGGAAACTGGTGTAGAGGTAAATTAAACTGCCTCGCGTCAGAGGGAAAGCCACAGCTAACTAGCTCACTGGACTCGGCTCCATCTGTTTTCTAGGAGACCGCTCCTCACACATCCGAGAGGTCTTTCAATTAGTGGAGAAGCTTGGGGAAAGCAACTAGCGTGGATCTTCCTGCCACCCTGTGTATTAATGGTTCAGCCGCTCTTTTTCCCGAAGGACCTGTAAAAGGAGCCAGGGTACCAAAAGGCAGGTGTTGGACCTGGGCTTCTACCAGTTTAGGAAAGAGACTCTTTTGCAATCAACTCCTAACTTTTGGTATTTGAAATTAACCTCTGAAGCAATTTTTCAAGCCCTAGCTGAAAAGCACCGGTGGCCTCTTCCACTGCTGTTGCCAAGCGTCTGACTGCGATCACGGCATCCCTGCGGAGCTCGTTGGCAGTGTCTTGCTGAGCACTGGCCTCCTCACCAATAGCAATCAGCCTGTCCAATTTTTCTTCCTCACGCTTTGAAAGTTCTCGTGCCAACCTCCTGTTTTCTGCCAACTCAGCTGCAATAGTCCTGGCCACTGACCGCCTTCTTCGCCTCGCCCACCTTGGAGGGGGCTCACTGGTCAAAGGCCTATCCCCGCCAGAAACAAAAGGAACTCTGGAGGAGACGACCGGAGGCCGCTGTGTGGAGGCCACCCCAGGAGTGTTCCGGCTGGTACTGGCGCAGGGACTGGGCTCACCGGACACACCCAGTCTGGTCATGGGGCTGCTCTGACAGGGAGCAACTGCACCTCTGAAAAGGTGGTGGGAACTGCTGTAGCTGGGGGTCCCTTGAGAGCACCCTGAAAAACAAAGCAACAATGTTGCAAAGAGGACATTCCTGCGAAGGGAATGCTTGGAGCCAGCAGCGGAGCTGAGAGACAATTACAACACTGTGGTAGTTCCTGAAAAGGCCTCTTTCCACAAGGGGTTGGGAAGATTTCAATGCCTTGGTCTGGACACTTCTGCTGACCGTTCTCTTCCCTCCAAAACCTCCCCCCTGTCTTCCTGAACCCCTTTCCACGTAGCCAGCTAACCCAATATCAATTCTCACGTTCCTATGCACCCACTATAAATAATGCCAAAACGAGTCTGGTTCTAAAGTGTACTTTTTCCACATTTCAAAAGATCTAATACCTTATATACCTAGGGTCATTGCTTTTGAAGACCTGGAGCCTCTTACCTTACGAGAAGGCTTAAAAAACAGAGGGCATGGGTCAGAAATGGAGACAAAGTGGAAGAGAACACCATCCACATATATACTGCTGTTTAGAACCAAGTGACTCTGGTACCCCAATCCTTCACATGCTTGGGAGTTACCTGCACCCGAGGATTCATCCCAGGAGTCCTCGAGGTCACTGGTTTCTCGCATCTGGTCACTGATTCTCAGTTGACAATCCTCATCTGATTCCTTAACTGTTTTCAAGATAGGCTGATGATCTGCTGCCTGAGTCCTTTTTGCTCTGAGAAGGCTGGTGCCCTCCTCCCCTGGGGTGTCAGAGGCCACTAGGTTCTGATCACAGTGCTTGGCCCAAGCAGCATCCTCCATTAAGTTGTCTGGGTCAGTCACTATCTGATTTCGGAGAAGCTGGTCCAACGTATCATAAAATGGACAGTGCGGCGGATCACCCATACTCGTGGCATGGGCAACATACGCCTTTAAATACAACGCCTTCAGAACTTTAAACTTGGAGCGGCACTGACGTTCGGTGCGGCGGAAGCCTTCCTGCTGCATTCGCTTAGACACAGCCTGATAGACATCCGCATTATGATGCACAGTCTGGAGGCGCTGGATATACTCTGCCTCGCCTAGTATGGAGAGAAGAGTTCGCGTCTCCTGCCGGGACCACCGGATGCCCGCACTGCTATTGGAACTGGCCATAGTGGACCGGGAAGGAAGGCTAGCTGCAGAAAGCTCCTGGGCAGCAAGGTGCAAGTCTGAAGGTGTGGGGAAGCTCTGTGTGCTCTCAGTGTACTTCCAGGAGCCAGCCGGTTCTTCCCTCTCAGGGCTAATTGTTGAGAAGCCAGGTCCAAGGACCGCATTTCTGGCTGGAAGGCCATAGGGGAATCAGAGTTACAGGGAGGGCGTAAGGATAACTGTGGCAGCAAGTTAGGTGGTGCTACCTGTGAGCAGGGCGCAAACAGGCAGGACGCCAAGACCAAGAAAGCCCAACTATGAGGGTTCGCCCAGGACAGGTACTTGACCAGGGGCTCAAAAGGGCCTTACTGGCTTGGTAAAAGGGGACTGACTCCTCCACAAAAGAGAGAGTGCTTCTGAGGCCGAGACCTGGTACAACTGTGTCTATCTGTAAAAATCACCACTGTCTTGTAAGTAGGCTAAGGGGGGGGAATACCTGGGCCAAGAGACAGTTCACTCTAGAGAAGTGCCAGCAGGACCATGGTGGACAGCAGGTCTGAAGAGCACTCATCCTTTACCAGCCTTGGCCTCAGCAGCCTGCCGTGGTTACATACTACATCTAACTGTCACCATGGCACTTGGTTAAAAGATAACTTTTGGGGCCAGAAAAGTAAGCGTAATTTCTTCCTGATAATACAAAGATTTTGCATGGTATGGCAGAACACAACCGTATCATTACTCTGATCATCTGCCCTAAAAGAGCAAAATCCAACAGGGCCACGGGGAGCTACATCTACAGACATGTTCTGTATTTTGACTGTATCAATGTCAGTATCCCGGTTGTGACACTGTACTCTAGTTTTCCAAGATATTAGCATCCAGAGGAAGTGGTAAATCCAGTAATACATTGGGTCTCTCTGTATTATTTCTTACAACAGTATGTAAATTTACAATGATCTCAAAATAAAAAGTTTAATTGAAAAAAATCCATACCATCGGCTTCTTTTAGTGAATATAGCTTCAAAGCCCATCTAGAGCTTTTTAGAGATTTTATAACTTGCAAATTTTGACACCAATTGATTTATTTTCAAAATGTGCAATACTCAGTTTTGTCAACACATAAATGGAGAGGGGAGTATATTTATCATCACAAAAATTTAAATTCTGTCCAAAATATCATTTTTGACTTAGTGCACAAATACCCTAAGGAAAAAAATAAATCAAGTTCAATCTAACTAAATACAAGTAAGGGATAACAAAAAATATCTGTATGTATAAAAGAAATAAATATTAGACTTATCCATAACCCCCAAATCCCAAGATCAACATGGGGCTTTTACACTTAAATTCTCAACTGAACAAAGCAGAAAGGGAAGATGAACTTGGGGCTAAGAGTTAGAAGTCCTGAACTGCAGTCCTATCTAGTTCACCCCCCTAACTAACCAGGCAGTTCCATAACTTCTATGTGTCTTGATTTTCTCATCTACAAATGGGGAGGAATAAAACCTGTCTTATCAATCTTTTAGGGATTTGAGAGGATTAAATAATAGATGTGAAAGCACTTTGAAAATTTAAAAACACTGTATCAAGTATTACTACTCCAGTGAAAATGAAAACCCCTAATTATTATGGTAATCTATAATTTGAGGAGACAGAAGTCTAGAGAAGCAAGCCTCTTTAATCTTTTAATTAAAGATACAACAGATGATTAACCTGATTCTTACTTAAGATGTTAATTAAGCTGTTTCTCTAATGATTAAATTTGTGAGCCAACTGGAAAAGTTAGTTCCCAGAAAGTGTCACAAAAGAACCTGAGAAAGAAAATCAATAGCTTCTATATAAATTATGACCAATTGTAACAAATTTTGCAAAAGTCAGCTACAGTGCAGAAAAGACTTCAAATTCCCACAAAATCTTTCAAGTTTCCTCTGTCACGTAAAAAGATGAAAAGTCCAAATTACCACTTCTAAATGAAACATCAAACTATACGAATGTTGGCATTTATCAATAAAAACAGATCTCTGAGCAAAAAAACAAGTATCTGAGTGAATCCCATCCCTGAGAAAATACAACACTAATCATCAAAAGAAAGAACCTACTGGGATAATCTCTGAAATGATTTAATCATAAAGAGCAACAAAAAAACAAACTGATGTTTCTAGTTTCATTTCACATTATGCTTAGAATGTATGAACACATTTTATTTCCATATGTAAAAGTATTATTTTATTCCATACCTTCTGCCAAGGATCTGCTTTACTTTCATTACTGTATTTGAAATATTTCTTATTCTACTCTGTTTTGCTGCCAATCCAACAACCTGAAAAAGAACAGCATATTACAATGCATGTAATTTTACTTATTTCAAAATACAAACATGAGGGAAAGAGTACCTCTTCATTTTCTGTGTAAGCAACAACAGCTGGAGTAACTCTGTCACCTGCATCATTTGCAACCACATCAGCCCGGCCATCCTGGAAAAAAAAATACACAACTCTATTAGATCTTTTGGGGGGGAGGGATATAGATACACATATACACACACACACACACACACACACACACACACACAAATAGTCTCATCAGACATATGCAGGTCAGTTTTACCTTGCCATACCTGTAGGAAAAAACCACTGTATCAATACTTTAAACTTGCAGATTTAATTGCCATTATTAATTTTCTAGATTTTATATAAGGTCAACATTTCATAAACAACTGCCTCATTTTTTCAATCTGCTCTAGTCAATAACTGGATCAAACATAGTAACTTTCCTGCATACAATAATAAGACTTATTATATCACCCTTTCCAGTTTTCTTTCTTTCCTGACAAATACATATTTCTTCCTTTTTCTACGTATGATGAGGTAGCACTAAATCCCTTTGGTTTTTCCTTCCAAATCACTTGACATTTTAATGCAAGACTACTATCAGGGGAGTTCATTATTATTGTTCCTTCCACCTCCCTACTGATGAGAAGCAGACTACAATTCCTTGTTAAGCCCCCTCATTCAAGAAATGTCAAGTCAGTAGAGCATGCACCACCAACTCGCTTCACGAGCTTCGTGGGATCATCAATTCCAGTTCCAGATCTCGACCACCCGGTCCTTTCCTGGCAAACCTTTGAAAACCTCCGGGTCGGGATGTTCAGGCCCACCTCCTGGCCAGCAGCAGCCCTGCGGTCCCCGGGGGACCATCCCCCTCCGGGCGTCCAGCATCCACGAGGTCCTCGAGACCCCTCCGGGGCCTCGGGTCGCTCTGACATCCCCGAGACCTCCCAGGCCCCCTGCTGCCCAGACATTTCCCCGGACCGCCCCTCTTCCGGCGTCCAGCGCCCACGAGGTCCTCGAGACCTCTCCCGGCCTCCTGAGGCCCTGACGTCCCCAGAACCGCCCCTCTCCCGGGCTCCCGCGGCCCTGACGTCCTCGAGACCCTCCAGGCCTCCTGCTGCCCTGACGTCCCCGGGCCCGCCCGACTCCGAGCCTCCAGTGCCCACGACGTCCCCGAGATCCCTCTGGGCCTCCAGAGGCCCTGACGTTCCCGGGACCGCCCCCCTGTAGGCCTCCTACGGCCCGGACATTCCCGGACGCCGCGTCCTCACGACCTCTGCCAGGGCGCAGCAGCCTTTTCGGAGGAGCTGCTGAGGACCAGGCCGGGTCCGCCCGGTCCTTCAGCTCCAGATTCCCCGCTATAATGCCTTTCCGCACGACATTCCTAGGCCGGCGACACGCTGTTCACACCCCCACAAGAGACCAAAGGACTTGCCCCGCACCCGGAGAACTGGGGGGCCATCAGGCCGGAACCCAGCTCCCCCAGTCCCTCACCTTATAGACGGCCACGCAGGCTGATGTACAGCCAAGGTGAACTCCGATGGCCGCCATGAGGCGGCAGAGAAGGCGGCTGCAGTAACGACTGGGCTCCCTGTGGCAACAGCTTCGGGCCTCGGAACAGCCCCATCAGGCACCGCGGAAACTTCACGTTCCCGCCCGCCCACTGCGTCCGGTCCATCCGCCGCGGCCTCCCGCGTCGCCACCAATCAGCGTGAAGCTTTCGCCTTTCCTTTCGGACTGCGGGCGAATAGCTTTAATGCGTCCTCCCACCCCAGCCCTGCCAGAATCGCAGCGCGTGTGCGATCTTGCGCACGCGCCAGTCGGGGAGGGACTGGAAGGGATGTCTTCGTTCCGCCTCCTTCTAGTTCCTTACCTGAAAGCCAATGGAAACTCGTGATTGACTTACGTCATTTGGCCCAGCAACTCCCGGCAGATTCCACCGCCGACTAACCCCTCGCTCTGCCCCTCCGCGTCCTGTAACAGCCCCGGGCGATAGCTGCGTGGCTGTTTTGGTGGACGCAGGTGGCAGGCGTCTGGAGCGGGTGGCTCATCATGTGGTGCATGGGCCCAGCCGCAGTGGTGGCCTTTTGTGCCGGACTTTGGGTGTCTAACCCGGGGACGGCGACGGGCCAGGAGGCTGGGGAACGGCCAGGGGCCGACTGTGAAGGTGAGCGGTGTGAGACCCGCTTGCATGGCCGTGGCACCGCGCTGCAGCGCTGCTGTTGTCGGCTTTGGCTTCTCCCGGCGCTGGCTATAAATAACATTTAACCCAGGAAATGCAGGTCCCCGTCCCTTGTTTCCCATCGCCTTCTCCCAAGCCTGGGAAGTTCGATCTGCGTCCAGTGACACCTTGAGGCCGCCTCCCTCCCTGTCTTGTACTATTAAACGGCTGTGGTCAAAGCCGGGGAGTTCGGATTTGGATTAGATGTTGTGTAGACGCGACTAGCTTCGGAGGACCCTAGCGCTCCATCTATGCTGCCACTGTGAATGGGCGAGTCTGGCCTCTCCCAGCCCAGGCGGGGTCTTTTGAATTTAAATTCGTTTGACTCCCAAAAGAAAAATAAAACAAGTTGTCTGTAATTGAATTGAGGTGGTTTAAACCAGAGAACGAAAGTAACGTTTGCTAGGATTTACAGAGTAAAGTTGCTTTACAAAGGAGTACATTAACTCCTTTGGAGGAATACCCAGGAATGATTCCTTTTCTGTTCGCAGAACCTGAGCTATGCACTTGAAATCAGAACTAGTGGAGCTAGGTTCCACCAACCCTTGTGCTCTGAGCCCCCATGCCCCTTCCTTACAAAATCAGCGTGGTAGTACCTACTCCAGAGGGTTGTTAACAAGATTAAAGAAGAAAATTGGCTATGCTAGCCCCTTCCTCCTGGACTGGTAACAGAAAATGGTAACAACCATTTTTCGTAGACCAAAATAATTTATGTAAGTGTTTATCCTTCTCACCCTTATGTGACCTTGGGACTCTATCCCGGCTTAACAGGAATTGTAGATTAACAGTATACATTGAATAACTGGATGAGTGTAGTTTGTATAATAACTTGATGAAGTGTTAAGAATTGGAGTCCAGTTTTCTACCAGCCCTGCAATAATTAAACTTCTCTCCAGAAATTTGAAATATCTACACGATATCATTTAAAATCATTTTTAAACTTCCTATAGTTATATTTGTTCCTCTAATTTACAATTTCGTTTAAAGAATCTTACAACTGCATCTATGCATTTAAAGCAGAACTTGTGAGACATAAACAATAGATTTGATTACTCATTAGTAATTTAATTTCTGGAGTGACTACCTGAAAACAGTTCAGAAAAGCCAGAGATCCTCGATTCATTAAATGTGAAGCTTATGCCATCTTGCCTAGATTTATTACAGCATATAGTAATTATTGTGTGTTTGATTTTTTTACTGTTTTACTGTCTTCCCTCCTCTTGCTCACTCTGCTCCCATTACCCCGTTTTTGGACCCATCAAGGACACTCCTGCATTAGAGCCTTTGCATTTCTTCCTTTTGCCGGGAGAGTTCTACCCCAAGTAGTCCACTTACGGCCTTCTCCCTTTCTTAAGGTTCTGCTCAAATACCACTTTATCCAAGAGGTTTTCCTTGACCACTACATTTAGAATAGTACTATTTACCTTGTCACTTTCTACCCCCATTATCATGTTTCTTTTTCTTCACAGCCATAAGATACTTTTATTTATTTTCTAACATGTAATCCTTGAGGGTATGGACTTTGTTTTTCAACAGCCTAGAACACTATCTGGTACTTACTAATTGTTCAATGAATATTTGTTAAAAACACAAATGACGGGCTGTTGTATTTAATATTCTGTTCCTATTAATAGCATTAGGAATGAATAGGACTTGGAGCTCTAAAAGACAACATGATTGGTCCTCTAGCTGAAAACAGCTAAGAACACTGGATAAAATAAAAATGTAAAAAATATTTTAAAGATTTATTTGAGAGAGTGTGTGGGTGCGTGTGCTTGGGAGGGGTGGGGGAGGGGCTCAGGGAGACAAGCAAAGGCCCGGCTGAGTGAGGAGCCCGCCTCAGGGCTCCATCTTAGGACATGTGAGATCATCACCTGAGCCAAAATCAAGTGTCATGCTCAACCAGTGAGCCACCCAGGTGATCCTAAAAGTAATTTTAAGATTAAGTTAGTAAGGCACAACCAGAGGCCAAAAATCAAGGTGAAAGTGGACCAAAAGAGGTAAAAGGAATGGGGAAGGTAGCTTTTGCTTTGAGGGCACTTGTTACTTGAGCAATCTGAATTTAGGTTTTCATGGCTTTGGTAAAATAAAGAGAATAAACACAAAGCTCAGGACCTTCCCAAGTTAGGAGTGTAATATGAGATCTTCACCCAATTAATTTGAAACCCTAAAGAGCTAGACCTCCATTGTAAAAGGTGACCTGGAAATAAGCACAACTCTATCCCCGTCTTTAGAGACTGAAAGCAATTGTGGTATTTGAATTTTGTACCAAAAAGGAAAACAAAACTGTCTCCAGATAACTCCTAATCACAAGATAGCCCACATATGCATTGAGGCCCAAATGCACACAACCTGAATGGTCCCAAGCATCTCAAACTGAAATTTTAGTTTAAAGGGGTTTTAGGCATCAGCAAATGGTGATCTTACCTGTAGAAATCCACCTTTAGCCCAGCCTGCAAATTGTTCTCACGGTTAAAGTCTAAGAAGTAAAGGTTACATTCAGAAAAGTCTTGCACCCATGGGGAAGCCGGGCACCATAAGTGACAGCCAGTTGAAACTGGTGGCAGAGATCAGGCAGAGACCAGTGGAAAGCTTCAGGTACTGGAATTACCAGGCACAGAATAGGAAATACATTTATTATGTTCTAAGAAATAAAGGAAGGGAATGAAAATATACAGGGCAAAAGATTCTTAAAAATGTCTAACCATATTTGGAAAAGAACCAGATTAAATGACTACAAATAGAAATTAACAGAATTAGCAGCAGATGAGGTACAGCTGATGAAACAATTAGTAAATAAGAAGATTGAAGAAATTGTCAAGGATGAATCACTAGAGAGAAGTAGAAAAAAAGAGAAAATCTTAAACACAGCCCTGTGTTTAGGTCTAACTTTAGAGTTAGACTGTCAGATGATTCAACAGTGAAAGGCCCAAAATCACACAGGTAGTAATTGGATTGGGACCCAGAGAGTCTGGCTTCAGAACCTAATCACTGAATTACTACTTATACTGTTTTCTGACTATAGTGTTGGTGACTAAATTATTTAAGGAAATATTAAAAAATAAAATCAGAACAATGAAGTACTATAAAAATTATTCAAGAAGTTCTGGCTACTCTTTAACTCCTAACTCCTTATAACTTATGTTCTATTCTTAGGTAGCAATTCTCCCCTAGTCCTTGTTTCACCACGATTGGTGTCTTTTTAAAATTTTTTTCTCCAAAATCAAGCAGATAATGTGGGACTGACTGCAGTTTTAGAAGGTGTGGATGGAACTGTTGAAAATAATTTCTAACCCATTGCCAGTTTAATTATTCCACTAACCTAATTTTAAGCATTTATCATTATCTTTTTGAAAAACTTGTAGCTCTTTTCCTGCAGGTGGCATTCTTATATTTCCCAAATACTATTTCCCTTTTGGGCTTTGGCTAATAATTGCTTAATTGATGTGTGATTTCACCTTAAACTTTTAAATTCAATTTTATTAACATTACTGTAAGGGCCTATTTAACCAGAGCACCTCCATCTCGTTTGAACAGCCATTTTGTTGTTTATGCAGTAAAACTTAAACTGACCCTGCCCCCCCCCTCCCCCCAGGGGACTTACTTAAAAGCAAGTCCAGGAAACTAGTAAAATATGGTCGACCAGTCCCAGGTAACAGAGCATAAATACAAGGGCGGGTCAGGCCAGGTGGAGACATCCAATCAGTGGAGCGTGCATACTGTTTCCCTAGCTACCAAGCTCCCTAGCTACCAAGAGTGTGGGTCCTGCCTTTTGGGCGCCAGTTCTGACCGAGGTGATAGGCTAGTTCAAATGTCTACTATAGGGTAAATTGTAATTCAAATGGCCACCCGTGTGTGACCTAGCATGACTGTGAAGCTTTCTCTGTGTGTTGCAATCTCATTGGCAACTTGTGTGTGGCCAGGCTCAACCACATGGCCTTCGCTCTATAAAAGTTATTCTATGAGGCTAGGGGGTGGTCACCCTCTCTGTAAGAGGCGGCCCTGACTAGTCAGTTTGATTCTCGATGCTTGGCGTGAAATAAAGCTTTGCTTGACCTTTGCTTTGTATTAGTCTCGCTCCTTTGATCACAGACCTAACAATTATCAAATATTTTATTGAGCTTATTGGGGATTTCTGTGACAGTCAAAGATATTGTGGTGAGTTTTTAACATCAGTTAGGAACTACTTCAAACAGGAAAATTTTTTATATGACCTATACCTATCATCTAGATTCATTGTTAATATTTTGCTATTTTTGCTACCATTCTCTCTCTTTAAAAAATAAAATAACACACTTGCAGCCAGTTTTCTCTCCCTTTCCAGGAGAAATGTCTGTTCTAAAGTTAATGTGTGCTTCTTTTCCATTTTTAAAGATTTTATTTATTTAATTGACAGAGAGAGAGAGATCACTAGTAGGCAGAGAGGCAGGCAGAGAGAGAGGGGAAAGCAGGCTCCCTGCTGAGCAGAGAGCCCGATGCAGGGCTTGATCCCAGAACCCTGAGATCATGACCTGAGCCGAAGGCAGAGGCTTTAACTCACGGAGCCACCCAGGTGCCTCTGTAGTTCATTTTTTAAAATTGCCTATAGAATTCTACTTTCTGAGGGAAATACAGTTTATGTAACTATTCTCTCTTGGAGTTTTGGTAAGGTTCTTCCCACTTTGACATAGTTTTAAACAATGGTGCTCTGAAAATTCTTATACATGTCTCCTGGAGCACATGGGTAATGATTTCTCTAGGTCATAGAGGAAGAATATAGATTATATGTGTTTTCAACTTAACTTTTCCCTGTTGGACTGCGGTTTTCTTACAGATATGCAGGAGCTCTTTTATTCAGCCAAAAAATACATATGTCACATCCAGTCTAGGTTCCTCATTGAGGACAGAGCAATGTGGCTTAAGTGGGAGAGGTGACAGACACTGAGGCATGAGAGGCAGTGAAGAGTCAGGTCATCAGGGACTTTGGGACAATCTAGAGATTGCATTAGACCCTGAGTGATAGGGAAAACCACAGGAGGCTGTTGAGCAGATGAAGTAGCGTAATCTGACTTTCATTTTCAAAGAATCTGGTTAGGATGTTGGGAACCTAGTGGGTCAGATTATAGTAATCCTCTGACCAAGAAATCCTAATGCTGCTGAAGAAAATATGAAAACATCATAAAGGAACCTAGAGCTGACAAGATAGAAAAATTTACTAGGGCCAAAATTGGAAGAGGAAGGAGCAATCCTGAATGGTAAACTGAATTTACACTCATTTTTGCCCAGATGACACTGGCCAAAGTAAAGATGATCCTCCGTGTGAGGGAGATGGAAGGCAAAGCCTCATACTTGTTTTAAGTAGGGAGTCTACTAGGACACTCTTCTTTGTTAATCTGGGATTCCCAAATCCCAAATACTCCCTGAGAGCATGGTTGAATGAGCAATAAACTTAACCCATCCCTACACACAGAGGTCTCTAAGGAAAATTTCCTTGATGCTGTGCAGAATAGAAGAAAGGAATAAATACATTTCTGAGTGATTATAACCACAAGATGTCCTCACTTGGATTTGCAGTTAAATTTCACATCAGGGGTCCAAGATAATATCAAGCTCTCAATTTAAAGTATTCCCTGGCTAGTAGCCCCTAAGCCTGATACATACAGACACAAATCCTTTATGGAAATAAGGCGTCATCATTTTAGGCTTCAAATAATCTCCACAAATACATTTCAAATGACTATAAGTATCATGCGGGACAAAATAAGGAAGTAGCCAAAAGAAACAAATAATCAGGTAACAAGGGGAGGCAAAGGACTCTGTTTTTCACAACAAACCTTTTATAACTCACTGGCTTTAAACTGGGTGTGCGGGAGTGAGGGAGAGGAAGAGGAGGGAGATTAGAAACCACAGTGTAAAAATTCTTTGAGTTTTTTTTTTCTTGAAGAGGAATGGGGAAATGGGGTCGTATTTGGTGGTGGGGGGGGCAGGAATGTGGTCTTGAGGGATCTTTCTATTGCTTCTAAGATGTGAGAAGTAACACATGCATGTTGCAGGCTAGTGGGGAATGAGACAGGAGGGAGAGCACAGGAGTGGTGGAGCAGGGAGTTGACAAGCTCTCCTTAGCAAGTGTAAGGGTTGTCAAAGTTCATTCATAGAATAAAGGTAGAACATGCAGGTACAGGTGTGGTAGATAAAGGTGATGGGACCAGGGGAAAGTTCTCTTCTGTTGCTTTTTTCCCCTTGGAGAAATAGGATGCAGGATCATGAGGTGGGAGTGAGAATGAGGTGGAGGTGTTAGACTAGGTTTGAGGAGAGAGCAGTTTTGCAATTGTCATCTGGGAAGTTGGATATAGTGCAAGTATGGCCAAAGGAGTAGGGTTGTCAAGCAGCCCTGATGGCTCACTGGAAATTCGTGGTCATGAATTTGAAGTGAGATCAGTGAGCACCACTGTGTTATTTCCTCCAGTTGTTCTCAGCGAGTATAGGTACAAACTGGGTGGGGAGTTGGTTTTAATTAGGGTTAGGGTATTTCCAGGTGCATACAACAAGGGAGGAAGATGCAAGAAAGTTGAGTTTATGTGCAAAGAATTGACTATAGTGTAGAACGTGGAATCTAAACTGGACAAGGAAGCATGGTTCAAAGGTGGGAAAATCAATGGATTGTACAACCTGATGGGGTTGGGAGAACTTGGATGTTGGGTGTTAGAGGAGGTGAGCTGGAGAGATAGGAGGTGATGGCCAAACAATGGGATTTCAACTGAAATTATAGAGAGATTATGGTCATTGGTAATGATTGGACCAAAGGGTATGACCATAGCAATTTCTCATGTATTCTAGATATTAATCTTTAGCCAGTTATATAAGTTGTAAATATCTTCCTCCAGTCTATGGCTTGTCTTATCTTTTGTTTATCATTTCTTTGGCATTATAAAAGTGTTTAATTTTGCTATAATCAAATACATGATCTGTATTTTGGTATCTCCTTTATGAAATCTTTTTTCTCTATCCTGATGTCATGAAGATGCTTTCCTGAGTTTTATTCTAAAAATTTAGTAGTGATGGTCTTCCCATGTAAATCTTCACCAGGGATTTATGTTTGCATTAGTTTTAGATAGAGATCTAAGTTTATCTTTTTCCATGGTTAAGTTGTCTTAATACATTTTATTGCCTAGAAAATTTTTATCCTCCATTGATTTTTAGCATCACTTCTATCCTTTACCAACCTCCTCTAGATTTGTGCATTTGTTTCTAGACTAATTCTCCTGGTCTATTCTGTGCCATTCCCACAGTGTTTTCAATGCTATAGCTCCAGAACTAAATCTTGATATCTGATAATGTCTATTCCTCAAACTCTTTTTTTTCCCCCTTCTTCTTCTTCAAACATTTCTTGGCTTTCAT
This sequence comes from Mellivora capensis, assembly GCA_004024625.1. Classification (NCBI taxonomy): domain Eukaryota; kingdom Metazoa; phylum Chordata; class Mammalia; order Carnivora; family Mustelidae; genus Mellivora; species Mellivora capensis. The sequence goes on along the minus strand of PISX010014955.1, from coordinate 29,906 downwards.
TTGCTCTTATTTCTTCATATGTATTTTTGGATCAGGTTGTAAAATCTATAAAAGTCCTATTTGGATTTTGATTAGAATAACATTATTTATTTGAGAGAGAGAGAGAGAGAGAGATTGAGCACAAGGCAGGAGGAGAGGCCAGGGGAGAAGCTGACTCTCCACTGAGCAAGGAGCCCAGGATCATGACCTGAGATCATGGCAGAGCTTAACCAATTGAGCCACCTAGGTGCCCCTGGAATAACATTAAATGTATAAGTTTATTTAAAAATAATTATCGGGACGCCTGGGTGGCTCATTTGGTTAAGCAGCTGCCTTCGGCTCAGGTCATGATCCCAGTGTCCTGGGATCGAGTCCCACATCGGGCTCCTTGCTCAGCAGGGAGCCTGCTTCTCCCTCTGCCTCTGCCTGCCACTCTGCCTGTGCTCGCTCGCTCTCTCTCCCTCTCTCTGACAAATAAATAAATTTAAAAATAATTTAAAAATAATTATCATCCATAATATTGAAACTTCCCATCCATGAACATAGTTTATCTTTTCATTTCTGAGTTCTACTTTAAGGTCTTTTGATCAAGTTTTGTAATTTTTTCTTCCAAAGTCTTGATATATTTCATTAAATTTATTCCTGGTTATAGTAGAATTTTTGTCATGACTGTAAATGATTTCTTATTTTAAATTTGTAGTTTCCTCATTATTTCTTTGTATTAATCTGATAGTCAGCAATTTATTAAGAGTGTTTTTCTACCTTGGGACGCCTGGGTGGCTCAGTTGGTTAAGCGGCTGCCTTCAGCTCAGGTCATGATCCGGGTGTCCTGGGATCGAGTCCCACATCGGGCTCCTTGCTTAGCAGGGAGCCTGCTTCTCCCTCTGCCTCTGCCTGCCACTCTGTCTGCCTGTGCTCACTCTCTCTGACAAATAAATAAATAAAAATCTTAAAAAAAAAAAAAAGAATGTTTTTCTACCTAGACAATCATATTATCTGCAAATGATAAAAATTTTGCTTTTTCCTTCCCTTTTTTTTTTTTTTTTTCCTGAGAGGGAGAGAGAGAGTGTGAGCTGGGGTTGGGAGGGGCAAAGGGAGAGGGAGAGAATTTTAAGCAGGCTCCATGGAGCCTGATGTGGGGCTTGATCTCATGACCCTGAGATCATGACCTGAACCCGAAATCAAGAGTTGGATGCTAAACCTACTGAGCCACGCTTTTTCCTTTCTAATAAACATTTGTTTTATTAGCTAACACATCCAGTTCTGTGTTGAATATAAGTGGTGACAAAGGATCATTTTACTGCTAATGTCGGACATTTGCTGTAGAGCTTTCGTAGATATCCTTTATTAAGTCAATGCAGTTCTTTTCTAGTCTGAGTTTACTAAGTGTGTGCATATGGATGCTTGCTTTAATCATGAACAGAAATTCGATTTTATTAAATATGTATACATCTACTGAGATGATCGTATGTTAAATTGCATTAATACCTTTTCTGATTTTATTTTTTTAAAGATTTTATTTATTTATTTGACAGGCAGAGATTATAAGTAGGCAGAGAGGCAGGCAGAGAGAGAGAGAGGAGGAAGCAGGCTCCCCGCTGAGCAGCTGAGCAGAGAGCCGAGCCAATGTGGGGCTTGATCCCAGGACCCTGGGATCATGACCTGAGCCGAAGGCAGAGGCTTTAACCCACTGAGCCACCCAGGTGCCCCAGCTTTTCTGATTTTAAATCATCTTGGTCACTGATGTGATTCTTTTTTGATTACAATTTTTTAATGTGCATTTTATTTTCAAAACATGAAATTAGCCAATAATTTTTGTCTCATATTGTCCTTGCCTGGTTTTGATGTCAAGGTTTGGCCAATCTCATTAAAGATTGGGAGCTTTTCTTTCCTTTCTTTATTTTTCTTTGCTATCCTTGTCTCTGTGACAGTTTATATAAAATAGTTCTGGTAGTGGGTTTCTTTTTTTCCCTGGTGAATTTTAATTACTGCTTCAATTTTTTAAAATGGTTTAGCTCTGTTCAGGTTCTCATTTCTATGTAAGTTATTTTTGTTAAACTTTTCTGTGATGTTGTCTATGCTGTTTTCAAATTTATTGAAATAAAGCTTTCTTATGGTGTTTTCTTATGATTTTAGAGTCTCCTCTCTCTAGGTATGCCTTTTTTTTATCAATCTTTTATAGTTTATACTTTTATCAAATAGTTATGTATATGCATAAATTTAAAAATTTAAATTGTAAATTTTCCCCCCTGGGCCTATATTGAAAAATGTTAGACCCTTATCCATTCTTCTCTAGATGGTGCTTTACTCTGCAGCTACTTCTAAGTAGTTTAGCTGCTTCATCTGACACTTATCTTTATTAATCTAAATAAACTGATTAAAATGCTCTTTTTCAGTTTTTCACTTTTATTATCTTTGGAAAATAAATTTTTAGATCTATTAGACCCACCCACATCTGTCTCCTGCAAACCCATTCTCTCATTTAACATACCTTTACATCACCATTTGGGGTAAAAATAAATCTCAGGGTTTATATTGTTGTGCCATGTAAATATTATTCAAAGGTGAGTTACCTAGTGCACCAGGATTTCATCTTTCATGCACATCTTTCTCCCCTTGAATTAAAACTTGCCTCAATTTTTCCTTGATCAGTTTTTGTTCTAATCATGAATTTATATCATATTTTTTTTAATTTTTATTTTTTTTTATTTTATTCTTTCTGGTAGAACTAAAAATCATCTCTGAACAAGCTGACCACATCAGGTAGTCTATTAGTTTGATTTTCTGCTTGGTGGCCTAATTCCCGGGTCCCGCTCTAACCTGGACACTCATCTCTCCAGCCTGTTGTCCTAGGATTCCCTCCCCTCCTGGGAATTTCCTTGGTCTCTGCTGTGTTTGAGCCTTTGTTTCCTGGAACCCAAGGCATTCCTTTGATTGGTTCACTCTTCTAGTTTGGTGAAGACTACTGTCCTGAAAAACATCACATGATAATATAATTTTGAGATCTTGAATGTTGAAAATAACTTTATTTACTTTGGCATTTTAATTAATAGCTTGGCTATTTAGAGAATTCCAGGTCAAAACCATTTTTTCTCTAGAATTTTGATGACATGAAGCCATTTTCTTATCGTTTCCAGTGTTAGGAAATCTAATGACACCCTATTTCATAATTGTTGTTAGAGCTATTTTAGATTTCAGCAGAATTATAGAATCTTTTCTTTTTTACCAGTGTTCTAAAGTTTCTTGATTTTTGTGTTTTGATATAGATCTTTTCCAATTTTGTGGATCTGTCAATCCAGATATTTATGTCTTCTGCTAAAAGAATATTCCCTATATTGGTTCTTTGACAATTCCCTATTCTATCTTTTTGAAGCTCATTACTTAGGTATTTGTCTTCCCGAATTTCTTAAATTTTATTAATCATTTTCAATCTCTTTGTTTTTTGGTCCACTTCCTGGTGATTTTTTTCCCCCTAACCTAATTCCCTAAATAAATCTGGTTGACTTTCTCCTTTAATTTCACAATCAATTTTTAATTACCAAGAGTTCTTACTTGTTATTTGGTTGTCTGAATATTATTTATCACTTAAAAAAATTCTTTATCACTTTTTTCCTTGGTAAGAAATTGTCTATCCTTATTGGTTATTATTTTCATATATCCTTATTTTTTCTACTTAATTTATGTGATTTTCTTATCTGATAGTTTCTATATTCTTCTGGTTTTTATAGTTATACTTTTAAAAATTTAAGTTGAATGCTTATGTATTTATTTTCCATTTTTTCTTTTGAAAAATACATACTTAATGTGATTAATTTCTTTGTAAGTACCACTTAACTGTAGTCCTTAAGTTTTATGTATAGCATTTTTACTGAAATTGAGTACTAAAACCTGTACATTTCTGTTACTACTTTTTCTTATTTAGAAGTGTGTATTTTAAAAATTTCCAGGCATAAGGAGGGCAGAGACTGAGTTGGATCATATTATTTTTGTTACTCATTTCTAATTATATTCAGGGAATGTGGCCTGCTTAATGCAGGTTTTCTGGTGCTTGTTGAGAACTGCTTTTTGGCCTATGACCTGGTATATTAATGTAAATATTCCATGGTTTCTTCAAAAGAATGTGGGTTCTCTAATTTGGGGGAGAAGGTTTCCACAGGTAATAAGGTCAAACTTGTGAATACTGCTCAAATGTTTAATGTCCTTATTAACTTTTGGTCAATTTGATCAAATAATTGCTGTGAGAGTGTTCAGCCATCTATTGTTATTGTGAATTTGTTGATTTCTTCTTATAATTCTATTAGGATTTTCTATATTATTAAGCTATGTTATTGGCTGTGCATTAGTTGACAACATTTATTTTGGTATTTCTGGTAAATGGTTCATTTTATGGTTAGTAGCAACTGTTATTCTCAAAAATGCTTTACAGAACTTAAGCAGATTTTGGTTAGCATTTTCTAGGCATAATTTTTTATTTTTAAAATCTCAGTTTTGTTGTTTTTTTTCAGCCTTTTGCTGTAGTCTCATACTTTTTATGTGACTCTTATAAATAGCACACAATTGAATTTTTGATAGATCTGCTCTGAAAAATCCTGTTCTATAATTGCAAGTTTAATACATTCATGCTTATTGTAATTAATGATATATTTGGGTTTCTTTTTCCCACTCAATTTTGTGTTTTTTAAAAAAAAATGTATTGTGCTTTTTTCTTTCTTTCTTTTTCCTTCTTCTTCTTTTTCTTCTTCTTCTAAACCTTTTCTGTCTTCCAGCAGACTGATAATATTTGAACAATCCCTCCCCATGCCTAGCACCAATACAAATCTGAAAGTAACATGTTCATATTTTTTAGTTATTACCCTTACGTTAACTTGAGAATTGGCTAAAAATTATTATAACTTAACAATGTTTCTCCACTCTCTTCTGGATGATAAAGGATCTTAGGAAGTTTCATGTGAATTCTCTTATATTTCCCACCTTATGTGTTAGGATTGTCCTGTTTTTGGGTTTTTACCTTATGCGTATACTCCTACATGTTTATTATTATTATTGTTTACACAGTTATCTTGATTTAGATTTTTCTCCCACTTGCAATTTTTTCTTCTCACATTACTTCTTGCAGCCTGATTCTCCTTTCTGGATCTTGCCTCCTTCCTGAAGTTTATCTGTTAGTAGTACCTCCCAAGGTGTTTTATACATAGGAAGTGCCCAATAAATGTTTATTAAATAAGCTATTTTAATCAGATGAACATAGTTTAAACTTCAGCAGGTGTCTAGTTTGTGTATTAGGGTTATCAGTAGACCTTGCCTCATTTACCAGACAAACAGATAAGACCCTTGAACATTGGGAATGGGAGTGTATTACCCGGTTTTAGTTAATACCATAAATCAAGAGTAGGGATAGAACCAAGGGCCAGAGCACTCTCCACTCTTCCTTAGTATGTTTCTCTAGACTTCTCTCTCTAATACTAGTGCCACTGTGTTCCAGTTTAAACTTCTGGCCTCCAGTTCCTTCCTCCGCACACTTGCCCCATCTGGGAAAACAACATGGGAAAGCAGCATCCTCCAACTGCAGAAGTACCTAATGGATAAGTGTGTAGGGCCAGAGTCAGATGACCTGGGATCTAATTCCCTCTCCAGAACTTATTAGGAAAGTTTGGACTGGACTCTCTTTGACTCAGTTACCTCATCTGTAAAATAAGGATGGTAAGCGTCTACAGCATCTCTTTGTTCTGAGACTTGAATGAGTTAATAACATACATTAGACTGGTGCCAGCACCTGTAAGCACCCAACAAATGCTGACTCTGGTTATTGCCTGAGCCACTTCGTAGCTCCTCTCTCTCTTTTCTGACTCTGGATGCTGGGATTGAATATGATTGTTCAAATTTGGAGTTTCACTTAAGTTTGTGATGATAGAACATGCAGACATAGGCAGACTATCAAGGGATTTCATTTAAGATGTGTATTCAGGTTTTTCTCTGTGCTTTAACAAAGCTGTCCCAAGCATCATATCCTATATAAAGCTATATTCTCTTTTAAGATTAACTTTTGTGGGAGAATTCTCATTTTAGGTTCAACTTGGTTCCAAAGGTTGATTGATTGATTGATAAATTCCTATTATTCAGGGCCCACTAAGCAAATTGCTATAGACCCCAAACCATTCTTACTTATAATTTGAATCCATTGTCACAATGTGTTGAATCATATTTAACTTTTTTATTTGGTGAGTGGGGCATACACATTGTGGTCCGGGTTATACTGTACCTAACTACACAATTTCTTTGATCCTTTTAGTTTGTAAAGAATTCTTGAACCGATTCTATAATTCCTTGATAGCCAGAGGAGTCAACTTTTCCCTGGACACCATAGAAAAGGAATTGGTCAGCTTTTGCTTGGATGTCAAAGGAAAAGAAAACCGCTTGGTACGGTATATTTTCCCTGTTCATTTTCCCCTCATGCTTGAAGAACTTGTTAATAGTTTCATTTATCATCTTTGTTTTAATGTTCTCCTGTTCAAATGCTTGCCTCAAGCATGCTCATTGCGGATAGCAAGCAGAAATTGATCTTCCAGTGAAATGTAGTCCTATGTATTTTCAATTAGAATATATCTGGATTCATTTTGCTTTCTGAATAGATAAGCAATTCCATGTTTTAAGTAAAGTTACATAAATTCCTAATGAGCATTTTCTGTCCTGGGTTAAGTGTGGGTAGACTCTCTATTTGTTACCAAGACTATTAGTCAAACCTGTCAAAACATTTTTATCAAGTCATTTCTACATAACTAATGAAGTCTTTATGTTCTCTTATAATGGTGTTTCCTGGGTTTACACAGATGACTTTTCAATATAGTGTTTTAGTTCACTACAGATAATTGCCGGCCAATTCATTCTGCCTACAATTTCAAAGGTCAGTTTGCCAGTTAAATCTGCATTGTTGACTGTTTACCACTGACACACTGTAAAAGTCTCAACATTCATTTGTGCCATGAAGTTTCATATTTTTAAAGTGTAAGTTGCCTCAGTGAGGCAGCTGGAAAGACAGCATAGCATGATGGAGAAGGACATAGAGTCTAGAGCCAAAATACTAGATTTTTAAATTCCATCTCTTCGGCTTACCAACTGGTGACCTTTGGTTGACTTGGCTTGTAAAACGGGGATAATTACAGTACTTACTTCACAGGACAGTTGTGAGAGTTCAGTAAGTTAAGACCTTTAAAGCCCCAAGAGCAGTGCCTGGCACAGAGAAAACACTTAGCAAGTGTTGGCTCTTAATAGTCTTTGAGCATCGTGTGAAGTGTAGGGCGCCTCTAATTAACATGATCACGGGGATGGAACAATTTGTTTCCTGGTGTCTTAGCAGGGGTTAAAATTTAATAGCTGGGCCATGAAAATTAGGTTAACTTCTTTCTCACTTTTCCAAACTATATTAAATACTTTTTTCCATCACCCAGCACACTAAATTCCCTTTGTACTCCTTCAGTGCTATTATCTGGGTGCAACGAAGGACGCAGCCGCGAAGATCCTCAGTGAGGTCGCTCGCCCAATGAGTGTGCATATGCCCGCGGCAAAGATTTGCGAGAAGCTCAAGAAGATGGACAGCCAGATCTGTGAACTGAAATATGGTATAATGGAGACAGATGTATTTTTCCAATATGTCCAGAGCATTGTCAATTCTCTAAACTGAGGTCCCTGTTTCTAAAAAGTTGGTGTGAGAAGGGAAGAAAATCTCCACTCACCGGTAGGTTCCGGGGCTGCTGAATGGTGCCTCGTGCCACCTGAGCTCCTCTGGGGGAAGAGAAAGGAATACTGACACAATCAGCATTTGGTAAATCTGCCAACCCAGAGAGCCAAATTTAAACTCTTAAATCGCCAAGGCAATGTCAACTATGTATGTCAAGGAAAAATTCCAAATGTAAAGGGAGCAGCTATTCATGGTGATTTAGCTCTAGATGACCTATTAAGACAAAAGTTGCATCTATTCAAAGGCGTTGTCGGGACTTTGAAGTTTTAAAGATGGACTATACCTTTTTTCCCTAGACTTGTCTACCATCCTGCCAGTTTTAAAATTTAGGAAATAGGTTATTCACATCAAGTCAGGTTTTGCTTAATGAAGTAAGCTTATCGAGGGTGCCTAAAATAAACAGTGAGGAAGGGGAGGAGCTGTCCTATTTAAAACATTATCCTTGGCCTTATGAATTTCACCGATATAGATCTATTTCTATATAGTACAGTTGATTTGCATCTGGGCCAGCCTTTTGGGTAGACTGAAGAGGTGTGTGGAAAGCCTGGGGCATCCTTCCCTTAGCCTGGCCTTAATACCTGAGATTTTACTAGGAAAGACTCATTTCTTTTACTTACGTCATTGTTTTATGTTACAGACCCACTGTAGCATTATAAACTACTTAAGTAATTAGCACCCAACTCTGAATTATTTTAGTCTTATTTTCCAACATAGCTGTGTAATATGCCTATGCACCATAGCGACAAAGCTGGCTTTAAATAGGTTTAAAGTCAGAAGATACCAAAGACAATCTATTTCTTAATTTGGCAAGGGCAGGTCCTAATCTCCAAGGTAGTGATTATGGGGAAAGCATCTGTTTTTATTGGCTTCCAAGCAGTGAAGTTGAGGCAGGAATCATTGAGTTTATATAAACAATATTCAATCCTGTCTTGATTCTTTTATTTGACAGATGTATTTGGAATAACATCTGCTATATACAAGGGATCCTACTTGGATCCTTGAATAATGGAAAAATTATTCAGATATTATTGAAAAGAAATGCAGAGTTACTAATGTTTTGGCAATGCTGGCCACTAGAGGCCCTTGGGGAGCCATGAACCAGTTTTAATTTTGGGATCAACGTTTTCCTTACAGTTTTTGGGTTACAGAGTTTTTCCTCTTTTAAAATTAAAGCCAGATGCCAAGTTCTCTAGAAAAACTCAAAGGCACTACTGACACTTGCAAGAAAGTGTTTTTTTTTTTTTCCTTTAAGCATTTATCTTGAATAGACCAGCAGTTCTAAATTCGCCTTCCCTGCTTATGGTTGGCAGTAAAGTTGAGATTGAACAGGGTCTTCGACTGGTGGAATATTAATAATTTGAGCTATCAAAGCATCTATATTTAAAGGTATTTTGTTAAGTCATCCATGAAATTAACAAGGGAAGTGTAGAGATGGATTATGTTTTCAATTAGGAAGGTGTCATTTGGTTTTTGACCTGAAAGTATGTTTTTGCTAGATCTATTTTTTTTTTAATTTTTTAAAAATTTATTTATTTGTCAGAGAGAGAGAGTGAGACAGCGAGCACAGGCAGACAGAGGCAGAGGGAGAAGCAGGCTCCCTGCTGAGCAAGGAGCCCGATGTGGGACTCGATCCCAGGACACTGGGATCATGACCTGAGCCGAAGGCAGCTGCTTAACCAACTGAGCCACCCAGGCGTCCCATTCTATTTTTTTTTTAAGGATGGAGATCACTATAAAAATTGAAGGGTCCCCTGAGCACAGGGTGTAGCTGACTGTCCAAATAACAAAAAGGGTTTAAAATTTAACTTTTATTTTTTCCAGATTTATTAAGATATAATTGACATAAAACATAGCATAAGTTTAAGGTGTATGACGGGTTGATACACTTATCTATTGCAATATTACCACCATTGTGTTGGTTAACACCTCCATCATGTCTTATAATTACCATATCTTTTCTGTGATGAGAACATTTAAGATCTACTCTCATAGGAATATTCAAGTATATAATACAGTATTAACCATAAGTACCACAGTGTACATTAAATTCCCAGAACTTGTTTTGTAACTGGAAGTTTGTACCCTTTTGCCAACATCTTCTTAATTTCTCTATCCACCAGCCCCTGGTAACACCATCCTATGCTCTGTTTCTATTAGTTTGGCTTTTTTAGATTCCACGTATAAGTGATATCATACAGTATTTATCTTTTGACTTTTATTTCACTTAGTCCATTCTTCTTGTTGCAAGTGGCAAGATTTCCTTTCTCATAGCTTAATAACATTCCATTGTGTGTGTATACATGTGTGTCACACACACATGTGCACACACACAAACATCACATCTTTGTCCATTCATCTGTTGATAGATACTTAGGTTGTTTTCATATCTTGCCTATTGAGAATAATGCTGCAGTGAACATGGAAATGCAGGTGTCTCTTTGATATCGTATTTTCATTTCCTTTCAATATACACCCAGAAGTGGGACTGCTAGATCATTTGGTAGTTCTACTTTTAATTTTTTTTTAAGATTTATTATTTATTTATTTATTTATTTATTTATTTGACAGAGATTACAAGTAGGCAAGAGAGGCAGGTAGGGAGAGAGGAGGAAGCAGGCTCTCCACGGAGCAGAGAGCCCGATGTGGGGCTCGATCCCAGGATCCTGGGATCATGACCTGAGCCGAAAGCAGAGGCTTTAACCCACTGAGCCACCCAGGCACCCCATCTACTTTTAATTTTTAAAAGAACTTCCATACTCTTTTCCATAGTGGCTGTAATAACTTAAACTGCCAAGCAACAGTGATTTATTTATTTATTTATTTTTAATTTATTTATTTGTCAGAGAGAGAGGGAGAGAGAGCGAGCAAGCACAGGCAGACAGAGTGGCAGGCAGAGGCAGAGGGAGAAGCACGCTCCCTGCCGAGCAAGGAGCCCGATGTGGGACTCGATCCCAGGACGCTGGGATCATGACCTGAGCCGAAGGCAGCCGCTCAACCAACTGAGCCACCCAGGCGTCCCTGATTTTTTTCTAAATTGTTTCCAACGCTTGTTATCTCTTAAGTTTTTGATGGCAGCCATTCTAAGAAATGTGAGGTGATACCTCATTGTAAGGCTGTTTTGCATTTCCCTTATGATTAGTGAGGCTGAATATCTTATCAAGGACCTGTTGGCCATTTGTATGTCTTTTTTGCAAGGATATCTATTCAGTTCCTCTTCCTACTTTTTTTAGTCAGATTGTTTGAGATATTTTTGCTATTGGGTTGTATGAGTTCTTTATATATTTTGGATATCAACCTCTTATTAGATATATAAGTTTCAAATACTTTCTCACATCCCATAACTTGCCATTTATTTTGTTGATGGCTTCTGTGTTGTGAAGAAACTTTTTAGTTTGATATAGCCCCATTTACTGGTTTTTGTTTTTGTTGTGCTTTGGTGTCATATCCAAGAAATCATTGCCAGGACCAATGTCAAGGAGCCTTTCCCTTTGTCTTCTTGAATTTTTATGATTTCAGGTTTTATGTTCAACTTTTAATCCATTTCAAGTTAATTTTCCTAAGCAATATAAGATAGGGGTCCAGTTTTATTTTTTTCTGCATGTGGTTATCCAGTTTTCCAAACACCATTTATTGAATAGACTGTTTTTTCCCTATTGAATATTCTGGGTACCTTTGTCAAATATTAGTTGACCTTATACGCAAAGGTTAATTTCTGGGCTTTTGATTCTCCCCCATTAGTATATATGTCTGTTTTTATGTCAGTACCACACTTTTAATTATAGCTTTGTAGTACAGTTTGAAATCAGGAAGTGCAATGCTTCCAGCTTTGTTCTTTCTGAGGATTGCTTTGGCTATTCAGGGTCTTTTTTTTTTTTTTAAGATTTTATTTATTTATTAGACAGAGATCACAAGTAGGCAGAGAAGCAGGCAGAGAGAGAGGAGGAAGCAGGCTCCCTGCTGAGCAGAGAGCCCAATGTGGGGCTCGATCCTAGGACCCTGGGATCATGACCTGAGCTGAAGGCAGAGGCTTTAACCCACTGAGCCACCCAGGCGCCCGCTATTCAGGGCCTTTAGTGGTTCCATACAAATTGTTTTTTGTGTTTTTTTTTTTTTCTGAAAAATGCCATTGGAATTTTGATGGCGATTGAATTAAAGCTATAGATGGCTTCAGGTAGGGTGGGCGTTTTAGCAGTATTAATCTTCCAGGCCACGAACACAGGATGTTTTTCCATTTGTGATCTCTTCAATTTATTTCATCAAAGTCCGGTAGTTTTCAGTATATAGATCTTTCACTTCCTTGGTTACATTTATTCCTAAGTATAAAATCCAACTTTTAGATTTGAGCACACATACTGGAAATTTTTGATAAGTCACTTGATGACCATGTTATGGTTGTTAAGAGACTTTTTTTTTTAAGGATTTTATTTATTTATTTGACAGACAGAGGTTACAAGTAGGCAGAGAGGCAGGGAGAGAGAGAGAGGAGGGAGCAGGCTCCCCATGGAGCAGAGAGCCCGATGTGGGGCTTGATCGCAGGACTCCAGGATCATGACCTGAGCTGAAGGCAGAGGCTTTAAACCACTGAGCCACCCAGGTGCCCATTAAGAGAACTTTTAAATGCTGTGTTCTGTCATTCAGAGGAAAAAAGGAAAGGGCTCCTCAAGAGAAATCAAGCTGCAAAAGTCCTGGGCTGCCACTAATTGTTAAATAAGCAAACTTTAGTGTTGTATCCATGCTCAAACACACAACTGGTCATGGGGGTGGGGGAAGGAAAAGAATTTCCCCTTTCTGACAGGGAAATTACAATCATTAGTATGTTATAGATGAGCTTTGTTTGTCTGTTTTTCCTTTTTGGGATTTGCCCATGGAGAAGTAGTTGCGTTCTCAACATTGTCTGCAGATAGTAAATGGAAACAATAGTCTTTCTAGAGGAGTTGGATGTTAAAAACAAGTGTTATTGGCAAGAAGTTTAGGAGCCAGATCAGCTGGCACCAAAGCGCTAGCATTAGAGAAGTGGATATATCCCAAAGGACTACCAATAAATGCTATGATGATTTTGTAATCCCAGTAGGGACAGAGGATCAGGTGAGTTCAGGCAGATATCCCAAACAATTAAGGACCAATAAGATTAATTTCATTCGTGGTTTTGGTGTCTTTACATTTGTTATTTAAAAACTCCATAGGGCCTTGTAATAGGTATGTCCATCTATTTTAATGCAGACATGTGTTCTTATAGAAAGCGAACCATTACTTTCTAGTTAATTACAATCTAGGGCTTTCAGCTGGCCACACTCAAGGCCATCCCAAAGCACTGCCATTTATCAATACTCTTCTCTGTATTTTAGGAGCAGCAATTAAGATGCAGTGTAGTCATTTTAGTCATTATGGTCTTGAGAAGCCATAGAGTGGTCACAAAATTCTGTAAAGCTACCGAGGCCACTGTTTTGAAGCAAGTATAATTCCATGGAAAGTAAATTGAATAGAACACTAATGATCCCAATAGCTTTGTACATAACACATTTTTCTTAGGTATGTCTTGGTTTCCATAGAAATTGGAACTGTTCCCCACTTTGGAACATAAGGTAGTTGGCACCAAGATAAGTAACACCACTGGCCTTTCTAAGTGTTTCACAGTTGTTTTGTTTTGTTGTTTTTTTAAAAACGGTGCTTTCCCTTTTTGTTGTTTAGAAAAGAAGTTGGACCTGGCATCAGTGGACCTGTCAAAGATGAGAGTAGCAGAGCTGAAACAGATATTGCACAGCTGGGGAGAGGAGTGCAGAGCCTGTGCGGAGAAAACCGACTACGTGAATCTCATCACTGAACTGGCACCCAAGTATGCAGCAGCCGACCCCAAAACAGAGCTCTGACCCTCCGATGCTGGTGCGCCATTAATGAAAGACACAGTGACTCTCCAGGAAAATGACTTGTTGGTTGAGTAACTGGGAGTTGCACTGTATGTGGTCTCATTATTTTTGCTTAAAGAAAAAAACCAACCAAGAATTGATTACTTGGATTTACAATGAAAACTGCTGATATTAGTGGTGTCTAACATTTGCAGTGTACCCAAACCTAACAGTGCCTTTCTCATAATTTTTGTAAGGATCACATATATTGTCTTTAAAATGTTCTTAAAATCGAGAAATGTGAACTACTGAGAAATTGATGGAGTAAGTCGATTCAAAGAAGGAAGACAGTGCTCAGAGGCCCCTCTCTGTGCACTAATTTTTAATTAAATATATTGGTTTAGGAAAAAAGAGACAATGTTTGGTCTACCTAACTCCCACCTTCAATCCAAAACAATAACATGGCATAATCAAAGGTTTTAAAAAGTAAACTTTGTACTTTCAACTGTTAATCACTCTGTGCTGGCTCTTTTTGGCATCTGATATGGGAGGGCAGGAGGCACTATTTGAAATTAGGATTTTCCCAAAGAAGGAATACCTATTTAAAATCTATTTATACCTACTTAAAACAGATCAAGAATCCACTTAAGGAGACTCTGTGTTTTAGCAAATTGTATCAGCGCTCACACTGTTGACTGAACTAAGCTAAAGGTGTTCTGTATTCCCTACTACCACACATTAGACAAGCCTGTTTGTTGAAGATTAAAGCATGGTAAGAGCACCTGCAGGCAAGAAAAAGCTCTATGGTTCTTAATGTTATTTTATCTGCCTTAAATTGTAGAATCATTTTTGGCTCCATTTTCTGGCCACATCAGGGTGAGAACCACCACCCCCACAAGCGGCTGCCTCTGGTGGGCAGGCAGAGGTTGGAAAGGCTTGCAGAGCAGCTCAAGGGGACTTTCTGGGGGGGTAGGAATGTCTTGTACCTTGATTGGGGTAGTGGTTACAGGTTGGATAGGACTGAAACTCATCCCTCAGTACAGTTAAGATCCGGTCATTTTTCAAATATACATTTTATTTAAAATACTGCTATAGAAAAATTATTTGGAAATTAACTGAACTTCATTGATTCAAAACATCTTGTTCATGTAGAGAATTACATTTGCTGATTGGGAGTCCTTTTGGGGAGTGGAAGAAAAAATTTCCAGATTGAATGTGTATGCTGAAAGTACAATTTTCACATTTAAATGCTATGGAGGTAAATTAATTTTTAGTTAGGCAGTTGGGATGTTACCGAACTTATCAGAGAATTGGTGGTTAGTAACATAAAAATAAGAATAAAAAAGCTTTGGTGTTTTAAATGACTGAAAGGGTTATTGTTTCTGGATTTGAGCAGCTTGATCATTGTGTGTAAAGCACTCTAGTTTATTACAAATTATATCTTTAGAAGTCCATGTTTAGTTTATTTTTTTATTTTTTATAACCTTTGTATTTGTTTTCTTTTAGTGCATTTTGAACCTGTTGAGGAACTTAACATTGAACATAACATTTGAACATGTATGATGTCTCATTTCAAAATCAGGTCATATTTTCTCAGTGTTGTTGTTGTTGTTGTTTTTCCTCAGGATAGAAATCTAGGTCATAAGAGCACTGCCTAGCAGTTCATTCAAATCCATGATGTTTGGTCTGGATTTTCACAGAGCTTTCACTCTGTTATTGCCACTGAAACTTTTTTAAAAATTATTTTTGTTAACATACAATGTATTATTTGCCCCAGGTACAGGTCTGAGAATCATCAGGCTTACACACTTCACAGCACTCATCATAGCACATAGCCTCCCCCATGTCCATAACCCCACCCCCCTCTCCAGACCCCCCTCCCCCCAGCAACCCTCAGTTTGTTTCGTGAGATTAAGAGTCTCTTGTGGTTTGTCTCCCTCAGGTCACCCGTGAATCTTGTTAAAGTTTGGATTTTGATTCAGGGGGCCTGGGTGGGGCCTGAGACTGCTTTTCTAGAAAGCCCCTGAGTGAGGCCGGTGCTGCTCTTGCAGGTTCCACACCTGGAATGGCAAGGGAGGGCCTGAGTCCTGGATCCCGCAGTTGATTTATTTTCTCCGGTTGTCGGTCTCAGGTTTTTGATAGAGCTGAATATAACTGTAATAACAACATCAACAACAACAATAAAAACAAACAACAATAAACACACAAGAGTTGCTTCTCTCATGTAAAAGAAGTCTGGAGATAGCCAGTCCAGAATGAATATAGCAGCTCCACAAAGTTATTAGGAACTGAGTTCTCATCTTTTTGCTTTACATCAGGGACTTGCTCCATTCTTACCTCATGGTCCAAGTTGACTCTGGAGCTCCTTATTGCAGAAGGGACAAGGCATGGAAAACAAGAGTCGGCTGCTTTAGGGCAGCCTTTCCCCCTTCTCTTCTCCTTACCCATCCCCCACACTCTGATTACAGATTATGGATCAGAACTTAATCTCATGCCAAACCTAGCTGCAAGGGAGTTTGGGAAAGAACATCTTTTTGTTGAGTTTATTGCTGCCCACATAAAATCAGGATTATTTATATATTTTTTACTGAGGAAGAATGGAGAAATAGTTTGTGACCCCAAGTCATCTCTGCCACACAATGCAAATTTTTCATTCCCATGAATCTTAGTTATAATTCCTGGTTATTTTACTCTACATAACTCTTCTTCCTCCTTACTATTTGCTTCTTTTGTAAATGTAGGCAATTATGTCTTTCTTTTTTTTGGTTTGACAAGAAGTAGCTACTGTTTTCCTATTTTCTTTTCTTTTAAGATTTTTATTTATTTGTTTGACACAGAGAGAGTGAAAGAGAGAGAGAGACACACACATACAGTGAGAGAGGGAACAGAGCAGGGGGAGTGGGAGAAGGAGAAGCAGACTCCCCGCTGGGCAGGGAGCCCAATGTGGGGCTCAGTCTCGGGACCGTGGGATCATGACTTGAGCCAAAGGCAGATGCTTAACAACTGAGCCACCCACACGCCCCCTATTTTATTTATTTATTTTTTTAAAAGATTTTATTTATTTGACAGAAATCACAAGTAGGCAGAGAGGCAGGCAGAGAGAGAGGAGGAAGCAGGCTCCTTGCTGAGCAGATAGCCCGATGCGGGGCTCGATCCCAGGACCCCGGATCATGACCTGAGCCGAAGGCAGAGGCTTTAACCCACTGAGCCACCCAGGCGCCCCTATTTTCATTTTAAATGCTTCCTCTCTCATTGTGTGTGTGTGTGCATGCACGCACATATGCAATTTTTTTGTTGTATTTTTACCCAAAATCTATACGCACACAAAATTTACAATTCAGGCATTCTGACAGACATGACAGAACTTTGGGCCAAACACCTTCATTTAAATAGCAGCAGCTGGGGAAGACATTATTCCTGATCTATTTTATATTTCAAAAAGTCAAAGCGATGATGTTTTAATCTGGTGCCCAAATACACACGGGAGACTAGATATAACATTTAAAAGTTGTAGGTCCTTGAGTATGGATATTTGTCATCCACATTCCACTAAAGAGTGTTACATTTGGAACAAATTAGCTTGGCATATAGGACAAGAAAATATTTGATTATCGAATCCTTAAAAAACAAGCAGAGCATTTAGTGATCCCAGAGGCTCCACCTGTGGGTTTGAGCTCTTAATAAGTGTTTTTTTCTAAGGAGAGACCTTCCAGACTCATCCAGAAGTAATGACTGCCAAGTGCCTATTCTTTCACGGTGTGTTTTAAATAGAACGATTCCACCAAATATAAAGTGGAAAGGGGGATGAGTAGTATATATTAAGGTTTTTGTTTGTTTTGGGGTTTCTTTTCACTGATAAAAATTTTCAGAATTTGGGATTGTGCAGGTATACCTGGTGGCGAGATTCTAAAACTCACCAGGATTTAAATGAAAACAATAATGTGTGAGGCTGATAAATTAAACATTTAAATGTGAGAGTTCACAGAGGTAAGGTTGTTGTCGCTGAAGTGGATCCATTTTAGGGTAGTATATTTTAAAGCTTCTCAGGTGATTTCTTTGTGTCTGAAGCTGTTGTAATTTACATATAATTCTGGCAGTTCCTTCCCAGCTGTGGTAGTTTCCTGGTGTGGAAAGCTCACCTTGTGGGCTCTTCCAAAGTCTGGTGGCTGACCTTGCAAGCTAACATACATGGTCTGGCAAACTGTGCATTTTCTGGAAATGTGTAGCTGCTTATTAAAATACTGTGGACTAGTTGCTTATACTGTGTGAGACATGACTTAACCTGCATTTAGAACAAAAGGACAAAATAATACATAAAGATACATAATACAGGTCCACAATCCATTACCAAAACACATGGAGGTAGGTATTCTTGGAATTCACAATGTTTCAGATTTTGGAAAGTCAGTGTGGTGCATACACTAAATATTTCATAACCACCTAGGGGCTTGGGGCAGCGCCCCCTAACACTCTCTCTTAAATCCAGGTCAGGTTTGGTCACCAGAAGAAGCTGGATCAGGTTTTGCTTATCAGATGAGTTACAAAAAAAGAACCTTTTATTTCACAGCAATGCAAAGGCATTTCTGAATCTTGGATAAGAGACTGTGGTATTGTAATTCTGTGGCGACTCCAATCTAGGCATTATCAATCATAATAAGAGTCTGGGTCTTCTTTGATAAAACCTCTAGCTCCCATAGACTAGTCTCTCATAGACAGAACTTGTTCTCCTAGAAAGGAGTTGAGAAGCACTTGAGAGTCTCAGAAAATTAGGACTCCGGGCCCCTCACTTCTTTCTTTTGGCCACACACCTTTCCGGAGCATGGCACGGGGTCTGCGTTAGATACTCATCGAGGAAATTTGCTCACCGTGTTGTCTTCCTTCTAAACAGGTGGGTCAGCTGTGGTTTCTCCTCCTCAGGTCATGAGAGCCAAGAAGCCGAAAGGAGGGGCTGCTCTTCTTTCAGCAGCCCCCACCCTCAAGCCTTCTCTCTTACCAGACTGAAGGTCTGTTCGGACCTCGGAAACAGCTGTCTGCCATTCTCTCTGGCGGCAGTGTTTACAAACGGCGGCAGAAGACGTTGTTTACAGGGCTCTTGCCTTTTTCCTTTTGAATTTTTTAAAACCTATTTTGGAAAGAACAGATCAAATGTTGGAGCCTTAGTGACGGAGCAACTATACATTCCAAGGGATCTTGGGCTGTGCAGTTTCTACCAGGCAGCAAACTTGCTCACCTGCTGGGTATTATCTAAAAATGACTATCCCAGGGATTCAGGTGCCCCCCCTCATTTCTGAGTCTTCCATTGCTAGTCAAATATTTACTTCTCACATCTATTCTTCCTCAATCCTAAATTAATAAATTCCTTGTTTCTTTCCTAAAAAAAATCTGGAGTTTTCTCCTTTCCAGATTATATGTATATGTGTGTGTGTATATATATATACATACATATAAGTGTATATATATGAACTTTCCCCAGAAAGTTCAGTGTCACAGCTCCTTGACCTCGGGATGTATGTTTTCAAGAGTCCGACCTAAACTTTACAAATGATCTTTGAAATCTTCTTTGCTTTCTCTAGTAGTTTATTGGTGGTTCCTAAAAATTTCATTCTACTGGAAAATCTTATTACTGCGATGGCATCTTGACTCTACAAAGATAGAAGTAGAAATAAGAAGAGGGAAAGAGCATCAGATTGAAATTTAAATCCTGTGTTTGCCTATGGCTAGTTGTGCTGAGAAAATTAATTCACCTTTTCTGGCCCTCACTTTTTTGTCTTAGGTTGTAGTTAATAACGTCTACCTAATTGGACAATTTCATTAAATGGAAGAATATAAGTAAAATACCTAACAGAGTGCCCAGCTCAGGGTGGACACCTCAATAGATAAAAATTTAATCTGAATGGCATTTTTCTTCTCAAGAGTTCATTTACTGTCACAGTGTTCTACATGAAGGTATGATGATCACTGGCCCATTTTATTGATAAGGAAGTAAGGCAAAGGAGACATTTAGTACTAGTCCACTGAGGTCAGGAAATGAATTTAGGTCACTTGACTTCTGGAAGTAAATTTTAGGCTGGGAAATTCAGGGGTGAGTTTTATGATTTGGAGACTATGACTTTAAAGTTGGAGTAGGCACAGTCACATGACATAATTTGGGGTTTTAAAGACATTGCAATAAATAGTCAAGTAGCAGTAACCCGAAGTGATTAGAACTTGGTAAATCATGACCATAATGCGTTCTAGAAGTCACCTTTGCTCAGTAATGGGCTATCTCTTTTATGTGGGGTGACTCAATATTTCTGGAGCATCCTGTAATTCTACACATCTCTATGATGCTATTGCTTCATGTGAAATGCAGAATTTAGGTCAACTGTCTTGTCCAATGACAAAAAGCATGATGAGTATGTTCCTGCATCTTTTTATTGCAGCCTCGTATACCAGTTGTCTGGAAATGCCTGAGACATGTACTCATCAGCATGTCTCTGGAATGCCTTTAAAACTCTTGAAACTCCATAATCTCAGATGAAGAACTTTTGAATTGTGCTTTATTTGTACTAGTTTGACTATTAGTAATTTTCCTGTCTTCCCTTTTCTATCAGACAAAAAACACAATATACTATAATGTGATACTTTATTGTTCTGTTTTGAAAAGTTCCTTCTCACTTGTTTCAATTGTTAGAAAATATAAGGTTGATTTTCTTTTTCTGTCTTCATAGTATTATCAATTATTTTCATCTAACCTATGCTTATCATAACACACTCCAATTCATGTAATTCTCTTCTTGGGGTGGGAGAAATAGGTAATATAGTGCCTGGGGAAATCAATGAATATCTATGAATGTGCTTTGGTTAAAAACCTACTTGTGCCTTAATTTTAAACCTAGACCTTCATGAGTAAATACTATATTTAAAAAGACAAAGGACACTTAAATGCTTTTATTAATCATTGTAGTCAACTCAAATGGATTTTACCCCCCGGCTGTAAAAATGATGATGAATTGAAAATTTAATATTTTTAGAGTGACTATTATGTGTGGTTTATGTGGAAGGGTGATTGTGGCAGTGGCTTTTTTTTTTTAAATTTATTTATTTGTCAGAGAGAGAGCAAGCACAGGCAGACAGAGTGGCAGGCAGAGGTAGAGGGAGAAGCAGGCTCCCTGCCAAGCAAGGAGCCCGATGTGGGACTCGATCCCAGGACGCTGGGATCATGACCTGAGCCGAAGGCAGCCGCTTAACCAACTGAGCCACCCAGGCGTCCCTGGCAGTGGCTTTTTATAAACTTTTCACTCCTAAGATCTTGAGTCCTTTTTTTTTTTTAACAATTGATAATTTATTAAAAAGATTGATTAAGCATCTGCAATGGTGACTTCAACCTCAACTCCTGGCACAATACTGATGGAAGTAATCTACTTAGGAATCTCACAAGAACGATGCCAGTTGATGAGATGCTTGTGGAGCCTCATCCAAAAATGATCCCGAGTCTTAGAACCTTCACCTCAAGGAGTTTGTCTTGTAGTGATTTTCAGAATCTTGGTAGGCATCCGAACTGGTCCTTTCACTTTGAGATTCTTTTCCTTTGTGCCTCTGATCAAGTCAACATGTACCTTCTTTAAAGATTTTACGATGCAGTTGGTGAGAATATTTCTAGTTCTGTGAAACACCACCTGTGGTCTCAGGGGTGTCTCCCCAGTGTCTTTAAAAGCCATGGCTGTGGCAAGGCTTCCTGACTGACTTGTTCCTGGGTGAGAGCAAACAGTGGTGAGTCAGGATCAGGAGCGAGTGTCTGAGGTACCTCTGTAGCTGCGACCGCATCTTCCTCAAAGCGGCAGATCTTGAGTCTTTGGGGACCATGTCACTTCTTAGGAAATGGAAGCAAGCAGAAAGGACTCCTAGGATACCCTTTCTTTTAGCTTCACTGGCCCCCTCTGAACAAAATCTAAAGCCTCACAAAAATAACTACACACAAACTTATTTTCTGTTTCTGCACAGGAATTTTAACTTGTATTTCTAGCAATTCCTCAGTGTTTTGGGGGTCAGTTTTGCAAGAGAAATGTCCAAGTCTTTGAATGCTTGTTCGAGGCCAACCTCTGCTTCCACTGTACTTAAGGTCCCTCCGGGATGTTGCCGGGGTGGTAGTGCTGTAGATACCTCTGACCCAGCCTCATCTTGCTTTGGGAAGCTTACATTCTTTCATGGATGGCCCCTTCCACTTCCCTATTCTCATTACAGAATAATGACGTGTGCCCAGAAACTCTGTCACCCCAATGAGTACATCAAGGGAGAAGGGTTCTTTAGCAACAAACACAGAGGACAAAATGGTTTCCTCTGATTCTGTTTTTGCTGATTATCAATGTGCCTGAATAATTTCACATGTGCAGGCATTCTGGAGAATGCTTATAGCTGTAAGATAAGGGTAGAAATTGCAATGCCATTCCTAAGTAGACTGGCAAAGAGGCCTCCTAAATCAAAATAAAATAGAGTTCTATAAGCAAGTAGACTAATAGAAAAAAAGATGAAGAGACCCTTGAAAATTTGCCAGTTGCACTGCTAGACAGTGGGCATGTGAGAAATTTAGGCCCCGCTGAAGAATCTTATTGATTTGTCCATTGACACTAACCTTGCCTTGAACTTATCATTACTTTTGGATATTTGTGTGACCCAAGTCTGAGGATTTTTTCCCCCTCTGTGACATGCAGCGGTTCACATGCTGACTTTAACCATATGATTTGGTAGTAAAACTATAAATTGAAAATAAATGTTTTAGAGGATATTAAGTAGCAACTTAAATATCTTCTGATGGGGAATTGGTTAAAAATGATGGACTAACAATATAAGTCAAGTCTATGCAGTAATTAAAAAGATTGAGGTAGATTTAGCTTACTGATCTGGAAAGATTGCTAAGTTATATTTTTAAGTGAAAAAAGCAAGTTGTATTTGTACAGTATGATCCTGTTTTTAAAAACAGCAACAAAGCCCCTATGTATGTATATAAACATAGAAAACTGTCTCAGATAATGACTTTTTCTCCCTTCCCCCAACTCTCTGAGTCTGTCTCTCAGCATGCCTTGGTCTGTCTCTCTTTCTAGTTATGTATTATTTGTTTACTTTGCTAACCTAAAAGTTGGTATTGAGTTTTATCATATACTTTTTGGGGGAACTTTTACTTTGAAATAAATTTAAACCTACAGAAAATTTTCCATTTCAAGAGCAGAACACAGAAGTCTTATATACCCTTCCCCAGGTTTGCCAATTATTGATATTCCACCAAATTTTTCATCTCTCTCTATATACACATATTTTTTCTCAACCATTTGAAATTATGTTGCAAATGGTGCAATGTTCCATTACCTCTAAATGCTTCAGTGTACATTTCCTTAAAACAAGAACATTCCCTACATAGCCACAGGAGGCCCATCAAAATCAGGAAATTGACACAGATATTGTACTATCTTCTACTCTACAGATCCCTGCTCAATTTTCCCTGATTATCCCAGTGTTTATACTTCCAGAATTGCACACTGCACGTAGTTAGCATGTCTCGTCAGTTGTCTCCAGTCTGGAACAAACTAGTCTTTATCTTTCATGACCTTGACGTTTTTGAAGTGTCTAAGTCAGTTACTTTGAAGAATGTCCATCATTTGGATTTGTCTCATGTTTTGTCATAATTAGATTCAAGTGTATCTTGAGAAATAACCACATGTTCTTCTCAGTGCATACTATCAGCAGATATATGATGTTGATTTAACCTATTACTGGTGAGATTGACTTTTTTCATTTGGTTAAAATGCTGTCTGTCAGGTTTCTCCACAGTACAGTTAATTAATGAGTACTTTGTGATGGGTTAATTAATAAGTACTGATAAATAATCATTGAGATGTTAATAAGTATTTTGTGGGGAGATACTTCAAAACTATATTAGTACCTTATTCCTTATTAAAACTTTACCCATTATTTGTGGCATCCACAGAAGCTATTCCTGACCCAGTTACTATTAACAGGGTGGGTAAGTAATTACATAATGTTACCATTTCTTCTACACATGTTTGCTCGCATAAGGTAGAGTTTCTTCTTCTTATTTATTTATACCAATCTGGGTCCATGGACTCCTGTTTTATTGAATGAGTTATAATCCATTACTAGCATTATTTACTCCAATGCTCAAGCTGGCTCGGATTTAGCCAGTGAGAGCCTTTTCAAGGTCCTGTGACTTTTGACAGGTACTATGATTCTTAGAGAACTTCCTTTTTTCTGCCATAAGAGATTTCAGGCTGATCTGATACTTTCCCTGCCCTAGCCCTGGAGTCAGCTATGTCTACAAGGAGCCTTTAGTTCCTTTTAGTTGAGAATGTTATCTAGAAATCAAGATTTAAGCATTAAAGGTGCTCATTGCTACCAGAGTGGCATCAATTCTGGCTGGGTCCTCTCAGTGGGTAGTTCTATGCTCTCTACATCGGTAGCCATAGCTCTCTATAGTTTAGATAGCCTGTGTTCAAGCCAATGCCTCTGATTACAATCCAATATCACATGAGTCTTGCCTTTTCCATGTTTGTGCCTCTCTTCTTCAACAGTGAGAAGACTGGCTTCCATTATCTTTAATGTATGTGATTAATTCATCTGCATGTGACCAATCTCCCATTCATGCTGACTGTCTTCTTATCTCAAGTGCTTCCGTCTCACATTGGCTAGTGCAGGTCAAGAGCAAAGAGATTACCCCCAGCTCTGGTGGTATGCCCACGGAGAGTTCCACATCTATATTGTTTTGAATGAATCTTGACTATTTTATTGAGGGGCTATAATCAAGTGATTAAGTGTGAGGTCTCTCTAGTCAGAATGTCAGAGCTACATTGTAGCTCTGTCATTTGTTAGCTGTGCTATCTTGGGCAAACTAGTTAACCTCTTCTAGTCTCTAAGATTCTGGTCTTCAAAGGGAGGTCATAAACAGGAGGAAACAAGCCACCCTTCTACTTCTTGGTCATGGGGTATAGATCCTGAGTCTCAGAATAAAAGGTGCCCCCTTCTCTGGTCAAGTAGCCAGTGATCGTAGAATGAGCAGCAACCTTCAGCAGGCCATAGGGGGTGGGATGGAGAGAGTTAGAGGGCTGCAGGGGAGTGGGTGTATCAGCCATCAAAAAAGGGGCTTGCCTATGACATCAGCTCACTTGGGATCAGTATACCCCAGTGAAGAATGGTGAAGTTTCGTCCTCAATTTATTTGCGACCTTAAGATAGTGATGTGTGCTAACCTACTTTAGAGTATTGTTGTGTAAAGGTCAGCTGAGCTAATATTCTCCAGTGTGTGAAGTGGGAGACATTTAGAGAACATTTTCCACCCCCTGCCCTCTTCTAAAAATAATATATATTCACTGTAGAAAATTTTAAAAAATTCATGTAAGCAAAAATAAAGTAACCACTATCACTGATAATTCCATCAGGGAAAGATTAACAACTGTTCACATTTGGGGATGGGTCCCCCCACTCTTACTTCTAGGCACCTCATGTCTAAGTCACTAACATGGAGTTTTCCTTTCCTTTCCTTTCCCTTTCCCCTTCCATTTCCCCTTCACTTTTCTTTTCCTTTCCCTTCCCTTCCCTTTCTCCCTACATGAGATGAGGACCAGATTCTCTCCAGGTACCAATTCCTAATTCCCCTGAGCCTCTTGCTGACTGGACCCAGCAGTACAGTACTCCATAAAGCAGAGGGCAAGCAGGCCTGGGTCCATGTGTGCCCCCTGTGGACAGTGCACCACGCACTCCTCCTGGTGGGCACTTCTGTCTGTGGCAGTATCCTCAGATGAAGTTCTTCCTTCCCAGGTGCAGAAGGCCAAGGAACAGGTTCCCTCACTCTTTGATCATAATGACTTCTCTACTGCGGATGCTGGCTGCAGTCCAGATTTGGGGGAAACAGCAGGGCAAGCATTTTCTATTCAAGTGCTACTCCCTTGCAGGCTCTCTGGGCTGAGGTGTTTGGGAGAACAAATGCGGCTCTAGAATAGATTCAGAGGACGTGGGGGATCATCTCGCTAGGAGATGTGCACACACTGACTCATAACCTTCCCACCCCT
The DNA here is from genome assembly GCA_004024625.1 of Mellivora capensis. Lineage (NCBI taxonomy): Eukaryota > Metazoa > Chordata > Mammalia > Carnivora > Mustelidae > Mellivora > Mellivora capensis. The sequence continues at coordinate 4,294 of PISX010014955.1, read as the reverse complement.
CCTGTCCTTCCTTTGATGTTGGTGTCAGCTTATCTGGCTAATCCTCTGACCATATGCTTGGCCATTTTATAAACATTTCCTCAAACATTACATAACACTATGTTTGTGCCTAGGGATAAATGGGAGGAAGAAGAATATGTAAAAGTTAGCTTTTTTTTCCCCTCAGAAATTTTACCATATAACCAATGAAAGGATACTAGTCCGAGCTCAAGATGGCTCTGTGGAAACTTTTGAGTACTTCCGCTAATGACTCACTGATCTTCCCATCAGTTACATCCATCAGCTCTCACCAATGTGAGGTGCTGCTCTGGCACCATCTTAATATTTTCTGTCATTTAATACACATACTCATATGTGCTAGGTATTCCACCCAAACTTTGTTCCTCAGTTTCTACAGTGGTTTGGAATTTCACCCTTAGAGATTTGAGACCTTTGTGTCTGGAAGATTTTATTCACCGGAAAGGAAGTGTCTGATTAAAACATAAATAACCTCTCCCCTCTCAAACTTGCACTCTCTCTCTCAAATAAATAAAATCTTAAAAAAATAATAAAACATAAATAACCCCTGAGCTGTTTCAGTGAATGCGCTGCCGTGTGTTAGTTGATACAAGTTCTGTGAGAGAAGGGGGAGAGGAACATACCACGGGAGATGGTAACAACGGACCTAGGAGGTCCTAAAGCCAAGTATCATGTCAGTATGTTTGAGGAGTTTGCTGGTTTCATCATTTAGCGAGCATCTGGATATAGCTCATTTCTTTTCCGACTCTCAGAGGAATGGGCTTAATCGTGACACTTCATATTAACAGCATTCACGGTATCTGTTGAAGGAGTAGTTCGGGGAGGAATGGCACATTTTGGGAATCCAGTAACAGTTGATGGTAATTTCTGAGGAAATGGATAGGCCTCTGATCCAGGGAATGAATGTGAAAAAGGCTCTCATGGTTCTTTGGCTTTTACGCTGCATAAGCAAACTCTAAGACATGAATTCTTGGATCTGCCTTCACACCCTCACAGGAGCCAGCCCCCAGCGCCATGGCAAACCCTGAGAAGACAGTAGCAGGAACTATTCCTGATAGAATGAAATTTTCTGAAACCATCTACAGAAGGACTAAATTCAAGAAATTGTATGTTTGATAATTTTTGATGACAAGCAAAATTAGTTCTTGTTAAGAGGTTACAAATGGAACCAAAACAATTAGTATGGAACTGAAAAAGACAGATATTGTTCCTAAAAAATCATTCACATTGAGCAGATAATAATTCACTTTTCTGAGTGACTATATAAATATATGCTGATGGTACTTATTGTATATGTAAATCTAGACTGGTGACATACTGTATTTTTAAATATGCAATAATTGCAAAGCACATCACTTTAGAAGCACCGAGTCATTGAAGAAATACAAAAGGATAAGAAAAATGTACATTGGAGGGTTATACAAGTGAAGATTGTGCATAGGCTTGTATTTTGAAAAAAATTAATTCACAAAAATGTTATATTTTAAAATATGTCTTTTCTATATATCTTTATTCTTTATTCTATAAGTCTTAACATTATGTTGGAATTTGCTTTCTGGTCTCCATTTCTCAACCTACTTTCACACTGTATTTCTTTGTAACCCCTTTCTCTGTAGTGAGTTTTCTCTGTAGAGTATTTGTACTCTACAGAGTACAATTGTAGTATTTCTCTGTAGTGAGTTTTGGATAATTTCCTAAAGCTCTGTCTTTCAGTACATTCTTTCTTTCCTCAACTATATCTAATCTACCTGTTATGTTGTTTAACCTATCAATTATGTTTTAAAATTGTAAAAACTACATATTATTAAATAACAGCCTTATTGAGATATAACTCACATCTCACAAAATGTAACCTGTTAAATTATACAATTTGGTACTTTTAGTATAAGAATTAGATAACCATCATGGATAATTAGATAATTAGATAATTAGATAATTCCATCATGGAATTAGATAACCATCACCACCACCTCACCTTAAAACATTTTCTCCACCCCCAAAAGAAACCCTATACCCATTAGTAGTCATTTTCCTTTCCCCTTGACCACCAACCCTAGCAAACACTAGTTTCATCTCTGTCTCTGTGAATTGTCTATTCTGGATATTTCCCACAAATGGAATCATACCATACATGGCCTTTGGTATGGCTTCTGTCACTTGACATACTGTTTTCAATGTATATTTATGTTGTAACATGAATCAGTACTTAATTCCTTTTGTAATATTCCACTCTACAGACATATCACTTTTAATCCATTCGTGAGTTGAGGACATTCGCATTGTTACAATCTTTAGTCTCTCATGAAGAATGCTGCTATGAACACCTGTGTACAGGATTTAAAAAAATCTTTTATTTAAATTCAATTTCGTTAACATATAGTATATTAGTTTCAGGGATAGAATTCAGTAATTCATCAGTTGCATGTAACACCCGGACCTCATTACATCAAGTGCCTTCCTTAATGCCCATCACCCATTTACCCCATCTCTCCACTCACCTCCCCTCCAGCAGCCCTCAGTTTGTTTCCTATAGTTAAGAGTCTCTTATGGTTTGCTTCCCTCTCTGTTTTCATCTTATTTTATTTTCCCTTCCCTTTGTGCAGGACTTTTCGTGCATTTACTCGGAGTTTTGTACCCTAATAATAAATATGCAAGGTTTGTGTCCAAACCTAAATGTGGTGCAGGATTGGATTTTATCCTCACCCAGAATTCTTGGCAGTGATGATTCTCTTTTGAGCTTATAGGCCTGTGAGAGGAGTTCTTCTGTGTCTCATAGAGGACACTCTTTTCAAGCTGGTCTCAGGGCTAGCCTCCTGTCTCATATGGACCAGGATACCATTCTATGCCCATGGGGTTCTAATTACTGACTCCTAGCTGCTGGAATCTTTTTATTTAAGTCCATATCTGTGTAAATCATTATTCACCAACACTAGATTTTATTGGACTTGAAAATTTTTTTTCAGTATGATTGAATGTGTTATGGACTATTATTACTAGTGATTTGGCGAGTTCTTTGCATCATCGAAAATTTATTTATTTGTCAGTTGTATGCATCACAGGTAAATTTTTCCCTGATCTGTAGCTTTGCTTTTGTCTTTGTGCAGCCTTTTGTTATATAGAAAATTTTTCCTTTCAATGTAATCACATTTAGCAATGTTTTCCTTTAAGATTTATGCATTTCCTATTATGTTAAAAAATTCTTTCCTGATCTAATATCATACAAATATTCTCCTATTATTCTTAAAGAATTAAAGATTTCTTTTTACTTAAAATTACTTAATAAGCCAAAATTTTTAATGATGTGAGGTAGGGATTTAATTTTTATATTTTTTTCCATTATTTTCTGGACAATGTTTTCTTTCTCTACTAATTTATAATGTTCCTTTATGATATACAATTGTCTGGGTCTATTTTTAGGTTTCTATTTTCTTCCATGGGTGAAATCCTACTATTTTAATAACTGCTATTATCCAATCACAACATCTGATATGGGAATATACTTAGTGTTATCACTGTTACTTTAAAAAATATTTACATGGCTTTTCTTTGTACTTTTCCATTCTATATGAATTTAAGTATCTCCCCATTAAGTTCCATGGGAAAAAGCAATTGGAAGTTCTATTTGAATTGTAGTGAATTTATAGATTATATGGGAAGAATTGGCATATTGCTGTTGATTTTTCTATAGTAACATTACATTTCTCCATTTGTTTAGGTCTTCTTTTATGTCACTTAATAGTTTGTTAATATTCTGCCTAAATGCTTTGCACAGCTTTTTTTTTTAAAGGTTTTATTTATTTATTTGAGAGAGAGAGAGAGAGAGAGAGTGAAAGAGCACAAGCAGAGGGAGCAGTAGAGGGAGAAGGAGAAGCAGGCTCTCCGCTAAGCAGGGAGACAGATACGGGACTCAATCCCCGGACCCTGGATCATGACCTGAGCTGAAGGCAGACGATTAACCATCAGAGCCACCCAGGCGCCCTAGCACAGCCTTTTTAAATTTTAATTTTAATTTATTATTTTTTGCATAGCTTTTCTTAGATTAATTCCTAGGGCTTTACCCCTTATAATTTTTTAGTCCATTTTACTTTATTTCATTATTTATTTATTTATTCCAGTAGGTTTTGCCTGTTAATATCCTACATTATTTTGCCCATCCCCATCAACGTTTTCCTCTGACAGGCACCAGTTGTTTTTTTTTTTTTTAGCTTAGTTCATTTTATTCAGGAAAGCCACAAAATTTAAATTTAAATATAACTAATCACATCTTTATTTTATT
>PISX010014954.1:0-51287 GCA_004024625.1 Mellivora capensis | reverse complement strand
ACTGCACCCAGACCTCCCTCCCAGAGAGAAGCCCCAGTCCATTCCCCTCTGGGTGCTGCAGAGCAGGTTCCCAGCCGCGATCTCTGGGGACACCTGTGTGTCCTGCTTGTACTCAAAACCACAAGCGGCAGCTGTCTGGGCAGCTCCAGACCCCCAGAGAGGTTCCAAGCGGGGAAGGCACACAGAGATTTTCCCGCTGGGCCGAGCTGATCAGACTTTCTGGGTCCTAGAGCCCCCGCTGCTGCCCCTGCGCCTCTCTCAGGGGAGGGGGTGGAGCGTGTCTCAGGCTCTGCTAGTGCAGCTCAGCACACTCGTGGGGACTGCAAAAGTCTGTTTCTGCTCCGGGAGGGTCCCAGCCCCTGCCACACGCCAAATGCCCTTAGGAGGTCTCCTTGCAGCTCAGCGACCAGGACCTGGTTTCTCCGCTGCACTCTCTCTGGTTCAGCACCAGCGGTGTCTGCCCTCCGTGGGCGACTTAAGCCCCTGTCCCTAACAGTTCCAATTCCCACAATTTCACCCTATGATCTTTTCTCTTTTTGAGTGCTTTTTATCGGTCTTCAAGTTAATGCTGGTCCCCAGTCTTAGGGGACTCTCGTATTGGGGTATTACTTCCCAATGTGTCTCCTCTGGCGGCTCCCTCCCCCTTTTGTTTATCTTCCGATACCAGTCTGGTGTTCCCACTTGGCTTTACCTGCCCACTGGCGTCTTCTGCCCCTGTAGAGATCCTGACGAGTAGAATTTTGATCTCAGGCTGATTTCATGAGTGATCGGAGTTCCTTGGTAGGTAATCAGCTCACTTTAGGGGACAGGTTGAACCAGAGCATCCTCCTAGTTCCCCGCCATCTTGTCTGCCCCCAATCATGACACTTCTTACATCCAGAGTCTTGAGATATATTTCTGTAGCCCTCTGGAGTCTTAGTCAACATTGTGACTAGCTTTGAACTAGTGGCACAAGCTTTGAATGTGGCACAAGGAGCATTTCAACATGTGCCAGTATCAACTGAAGAATAGATAAGGGTTTACCATGAAGACAGAAGGAGGAAGGGTGCCCAAGGGAGAGTAACTACTATACAAAGGGCTTGACATATTAAAACAGTGTATGGTATTTTCAGGAATACAGAACTAGTTCAGATAGACTGAATCCTGTTATTTGAAGGAGAGAGAGGCAAGATTGAAACTGAAGAAGTAGACAGTTGTCAAGTACATTGCCTGATGACTTTGAACTTTATCTGATATGTTTTAGGGAGCTGTGTAAGGATTTTATTTAAACAATAAATTGACAGCATATTCAGTTTTGAAAAATAAATTGAGAACAATGTGCATTGCTGGACTTCAGAAAGGAGTACCTAGAGAAACCATAGGGAAGACATGGCAAATGTCCAAGGAAAAGACAATAAAGCCAGAAGAGGTGTGTGGGAAAAGAGTGATACAGATTCTAAAATTGGTTAGGAAGTATAAATAATAAGCCTTAATAATCCATTGCCTATCCATTATATAGTTTCTAAAATTAATTTATTAGTTTTTTATTCCTATGGCTTCCTAAACTTCAACATGGAAGAAGGAGGAGTCCTCCATGTCTGGCCAAGAAAACTGGAAACTGGCTAAGAGTCAGAGAAAATAATTTTGCCAGATTGGTTTGAAATTGTTTTCTAACTTGAAAGTGTTATAAATCTCAGGACCATTTATATTTTTTTTCTTTCTTATATATTGATGTTCAGTTCCTACTGTTTTACAAAATGATATAAAAACCCATATACAGTTGAATATTCTCCATTCTAGAGGCAAAGTGTGTTATGTACTCTATAGTAGAAGAAAAAAAAATGTTAGACATTTCCATCCTGATGTATTTTTAAGAGAATTTAAAATCATAAAACAGAAAAAAAAAACCTGACTGGAGAAAATAAACTCATATGGGGCCCAACACCACATATTCCATGAATCATATATTCTCTTTCATTCTCTCCCTAATTTTTGGTTCCAAATGTCTGATCCCCCACCGGGGGAAAAAAAATCTTTTAAAAGGAAATTGGAGAAGGCATTTAGGAAAATGAAAGGATGATGAAGAGATCAGATAGGTGGAAAAATAGGAACAGATGCTTCAACTTCTAGGAAAATAATCCTAAAATGAAGATATATCATATTGACAATAAATATGCAAGGAAGTGCTTAGCATTTTCATGAAATTATGGTTGATCTAAGTGACTAAATGCAGTTTGGTAAGGTACCAAAATATGCAAATCTTGTTATACTGCTGACATTGTATGTCTACAACATGAGTCTAGAGCAGTAATTCTTAACGTATAGTCTCCAGACCATCAATATCAGTATCACCTGCGAACTTGTTAGGTATAAATTGTCAGGACCCAAATCAAGAAGACTAAATGGAACAGAAATGCTGGGAGTGGAACTGAATATTCTACTTTAACAAGGCCCATAGGTGATTCTGATGCACACTACATTTGAGAACCACTGTTCAGGAAGCACCATACTGACTCAATAGTGGAAGATGAATGGTTCTATCAGATAGGTTCTAGTGATAGGTCAAATTATCCATGTGACTTTGAGCATCTTAACATCTCTGACCTCGATTTTCTTTATGAAGTAGAAAAGTTGGGTTAAATTACCATTAAGGTCTCCCCAACACAAATATGTTCTGAGTAATTTTTTTTTAATATATTGTCAAATATAGGTACTTGGCAAGTTCAAAGACCCTATATGAGCAGCCTTTCCTCCACCAATCCTATTACCTCTCTGAGCACACCCTTTTGTATTCTGTTCATTTATTCTGTTCAACCACAGTGACTCCCTGTCTTTTTTTATATGCCTGAATGCTTTTTAAATATGCCTGAATATTCACACCTTTTCGCCTTCAGTTTGGTTGTTCTATTTTTCTGGAATGCTTTTCTCTCAGAAAAAAAAAAAAAATAACTAAGTCAGATGTTATCTCCTTGAAAAGATTTCTATGTGAACCACATCATTTCAAATTGGAATCCAAACAACACCATCTATCCTCTCTATCCTGTTCTTTTTTTCTATATTTCATAGGCCTTATTAATGCTGAAATTACTGTATAATTTACAATATATTATGTTTACTTTTCTTACTGCCTGTTTCCTTCCCCCAACCTGTATAGAAAGTAAATTCCAAGGTCCTTTGTTTTACTTTTCCACTGCAATATCACAATAACTTCAAACCCTCAGAAAGCATAGAAGATACTAGAGAATCCCTTTCTGGAGGAATAAAAACTAAAATCGAACAAGCTGAAATTTTTAAAAAGCTATTAATGAGGTGTAATAAAAAATGGAGGCTCTTACTGCTAGGATAAAAGAGGAAGAAGAGAGAATTAGTGATATAAAATACCAAATGATGGAGAATAAAGAAGCTGAGAAAAAGAGAGATAAACAACTACTGGAGCACCAGGGGAGGATTCAAGAGATAAGTGATACCATAAGATGAAACAATATTAGAATAATTGGGATCCCAGAAGAAGAAGAGAGAGAGGGGCAGAAGGTTTTGTGGAGGAAATTATAGTGGAAAAGTTCCCTAATTTGGGGATGAAAACAGGCATCAAAGTCCAGGAGGCACAGAGAACCTCCCTCAAAATCAATAAAAATAAGTCAACACCCATCAGCTAATAGTAAAACTTACAAGTCTCAGAGACAAAGAGAAAATCCTGAAAGCAGCGTGGGACAAGAGGTCTGTAACCTACAATGCTAGAAATATTAGATTGGCAGCAGACCTATCCACAGAGACTTGGCAGGCCAGAAAGGATGGCATGATATATTCAGAGCACTAAAGGAGAAAAATAAGCAACCAAGAATACTATATCCAGCTAGGCTGTCATTAAAAATAGAAGGAGAAATAAAGTTTCCAGAACAAATGAAAACTAAAAGAACTTGCAAACACCAAAACAGCCCCACAGGAAATATTGAAAGGGGTCCTCTAAGCAAAGAGAGAGCCTAAAAGTAACATAAACTAGAAAGAAACAGAGACAATATATAGTAAGAGTCACCTTACAGGCAATGCAATGCACTAAATTCATATCTTTCAATAGTTACCCTGAATGTAAGTGGGCTAAATGCCCAGTCAAAAGACACAGGATATCAGAATGTGTTTCAAAACAAAAACAAAAACAAAATACCCAAGATTCATCGATATGGTGTCTGAAAGAAACTCATTTTGAAGCCAAAGACACCTCCAGATTTAAAGTGAGGGAGCAGAAAACAATTTACCATGCTAAATGGACATCAAAAGAAAGCTGGGGTAGCAATCCTTTTATCAGATAAATTAGATTTTAAAGCAAAGACTATAATAAGAGATGAGGAAGGACACTATATAATATTTAATGTGTCCATCCAACAAGAAGATCTAACAATTTTAATTACCTATGCTCCTAACATGGGAACAGCCAATTATATAAACCAATTAATAACAAAATCAAAGAAACACATTGACAATAATACAATAATAGTAAGGGACTTTAACACCCCCCCCCATAACAAGGAATAAAGGCTTTAAATGACATACTGGACCAGATGGACATCACAGATATATTCAGAACATTCAGATATATTCAGAACATTCCATCCCAAAGCAACAGAATACACATTCTTCTCTAGTGTGCATGGAACAGTCTCCACAATAGATCATATCCTGGGTCACAAATCAGGTCTCAACTCATACCAAAAGATTGGTATCATTCCCTGCATATTTTCAGACCACAGTGCTTTGAAACTAGAACTCAACCACAAGAGGAAAGTTGGAAAGAACTCAAATACATGGAGGCTAAAGAGTATCCTACTAAAGAATGAATGGGTCAACCAGAAATTTAAAGAAGAATTTTTAAAATTTATGGTAACAAATGAAAATGAAAACACAACTGTTCAAAATCTTTGGGATGCAGCAAAGATGGTCCTAAGAGGAAAGTATATAGTGATACAAGCCTTTCTCAAGAGACAAGAAAGATCTCAAGTACACAACCTAACCCTACACCTAAAAGAGCTGGAGAAAGAACAGCAAATAAAGCCCAGACCCAGCAGGAGAAGATAAATAATAAAGATGAGAGCAGAAATCAATGAAATAGAAACCAAAGAACAGTAGAACAGATCAATGAAACTAGAAGCTGGTTCTTTAAAAGAATTAATAAGATTGATAAACCAGTAGCCAGACTTATAAAAAAGAAAAGAGAAAGGACCCAAATTAATAAAATCATGAATGAAAGAGATCACAACCAACAACAAAGAAATACAAACAATTATAAGAACATATTATGAGCAATAATACACTAGCAAATTAGACAATCTTCAAGAAATGGATGTACTCCTAGAGACACATAAACTACCAAAGCTTAACTAGAAAGCAGTAGGAAACCTGAAAAGACCCATAACCAGTAAGGAGATTGAAACAGTCATCAAAAATCTCCCAAGAAACAAGAGTCCAGGGCCAGTTGGCTTCCCAGAGGAATTCTACCAAATGTTTAAAGAATTAATACCTATTCTCCTGAAACGGTTCCAAAAAACAGAAATGGAAAGAAAACTTCCAAACTCATTTTATGAGGTCAGCATTCCCTTGACCCCAAAACCAGACAAAGACCCCATCAAAAAGGAGAATTGCAGACCAATATCCCTGATGAACATGGATGCAAAAATTATCACAAAAATACCAGCCAGTAGGATCCAACAGTACATTAGAAGGATTATTCACCACAACCAAGTGAGATTTATTCCTGGGCTGCAAGATTTGTTTGACATCTGCATATCAATCAATGTGATACAATACATTAATAAAAGAAAGAACAAGAACTGTATGATACTCTCAAGAGATGCTGAAAAATCATTTGACAAAGTACAGCATCCTTTCTTGATCAAAACTCTTCACTGTGTAGGGGTAGAAGATACATACCTCATGCCATCCATGGAAAACCCATAGCGAATATAATTTTCACTAGGGAAAAATTGAGAACTTCTCCCCTAAAAGTTCAGGAACACAGCTGGGATGTCCACTGTCACCACTGCTATTCACCATTGTACTAGAAGTCCTAGTCTCAGCAATCAGACAACAAAAAGAAATAAAATGCATCTGAATTGGCAAAGAGGAAGTCAAACTCTCACTCTTTGCAGATGATATGTTACTTTATGTGGAAACCTTCTAGAACTCATACAGGAATTCAGTAAATTCTCAGGATATAAAATCAATGCACAAAAATCAGTTTCATTTCTATATATCAATAACAAGACAGAAGAAAGAGAAATTAAGGAGTCAATCCTATTTACAATTGCACCCAAAAGAGTAATATACCTGGGAATAAATCTAACCAAAAAGGCAAAGAATCTGTACTCAGAAAACTCTAAAGTTTTCATGAAAAAAATTGAGGAAGACAGAAAGAAATGGAAAAATGTTCCATGCTCATGGATTAGAAAAACTAATACACAGGAAGCAACTTCTTCAACCTCAGCCGTAGCAACTTCTTCCTAGAAATATCAACAAAGGCAAGGGAAGCAAGGGTAGAAATGAACCATTGGTACTCCATCAAGATAAAAATATTTTGCACAACAAAGGAAACAGTCAAATACAATAATACAATAATAGTAGGGGACTTTAACACCCCTAAAAACAAAGACAACCAACAGAATGAGAGAAGATATTTGCAAATAACATATCAGATAAATGACATATCAGATAAATGACTTGTTCCTGAAATATATAAAGAACTTATCAAACTCAACATCCAAAGTACAAATAATCCGATCAAGAAAAGGGAAGAAGACATGAACAGACATTTCTTCAAAGAAGACATCCAAATGGCCAGCAGACATATGAAAAAGTGCTCAACATCACTCCACATCAGAGAAATATAAATCAAAACCACAGTGAGATACCACCTAATACCAGTCAGAATGGCTAAAATTAACCAGTCAGGAAATGAGAGGTGTTGGCAAGGATGGGGAAAAAGGGGAACCCTCCTACAGTGTTGGAGGGAATGCAAGCTAGTGCAGCCACTCTGGAAAACAGTATGGAGGTTCCTCAAAAAGTTGAAAATAGAGCTACCCTACGACCCAGCAATCACACTACTGGGATTTACCCTAAAGGTACAAATGTAATGATCCTAGGGGGCATATGCTCCCAAGTGTTAATAGCACCAATGTCCAAAACAGTCAAACTATGGAAAAAGCCGAGATGTCCATCAACAGATGAATGGATAAAGAAAAGGTGATTATACACACACACAGACAGGCGGAAATATTATACAGCTATAACCTCCCTCCCCCCCAAATCTTGCCATTTGCAACAATGTAGATGGAATTGGAGGGTGTTATGCTAAGCAAAATAAGTCAATCAGAGAAAGTCAATTATCATATGATCTCACTGATGTGAGGAGTTTGAGAAACAAGACAGAGGATCATAGGGGAAGGAAGAATGATACAAGATGAAACCAGAGAGGAAGACAATCCATAAGAGACTCTTAAAGCTCAGGAAACAAACTGAGTGTTTCTGGAGAGGAGGGTGGTGAGAGGGATGGGGTTACTGGGTGATGGACATTGGGAAGGGTGTGTGCTATGGTAAGCGCTGTGAATTGTGTAAGACTGATGAATCACAGACCTGTACCCCTGAAACAAATAATACATTATATGTTAATAAAAAAAATAAAATAATGTCAAGCCTTCAAAAATATTTTGGATAAATAAAAGAACAAGTGAATGAATTAATAAATGAATGAGTGCAGCTCTAATGACTTAAGTAATATTTATATAATTCAAAATTATGTAAAATTTTGGCAATTTGGTTAATGTAGACATATTCAAGCTCCCAAATTGGCCACTTGATGACTTATTTAATCCAATTCTGTCTAGCTCTCTGAGTAGTTGTTTATTCAGTATTTCACTTAATGAAGATTTTATTAACACCCACTGATATTTCCAATTGCTTTCAGAGGCACAGGATGGTATATTAAATGTTAAGGAGTAATGGATGATGATATATAAATATTGCCAAGGCAAAAAGAATTACTATATTTTTATATTGTTTCCATTTTCTTTGTTCATTTCTCTCTCCCTTTTCTTCATAAAATAGCACATTCTTTACTATGTCAATCATTGTGTTATGTGCTGTTAAGGCAGTAGTGATTAAACAGGCAGACCCTGCTTAAATGCAATTACAATTATAATTGTGTATCCTGTACAAATGCAGTACAGTAATAGAGACATATATTAACAAATTGGTATATAAGACAATTACAATTTGTGGCATTCTCAAGGAAAACAGTAGAGCACAATGATTAAAACTAAATGGAAGGTAACCATTTAGAAACACCTGGCAAGGAAATCTCTTTAAGGAAATACATTAGTTTATTATGACCACCATGACAAAGTACCAAAAAATGAGTATCTGGAATAACACATTTATTACTTAACAGTTCTAGAAGCTAACAGTCCAAGATCAAGGTGTCAGCAGTGTTAGTTCCTTCTGAGGGCTAAGAGGGGGAATTTGTTTCATGACTCTTCCTTAGTTTCTGATAGTTTTATGGCAATCTGTGGCATGCTTTGGCCTTTAGAAGCATCCCCCAAATTCTACCTTCATCTTTGCATGGCTTTCTCTTTGTGTGCATGTCTGTGCCCAATTTCCCATTTTTTTAAAGATACCAGTTATATTGGTTAGGGGCTTATGCTTCTACAGTGTGACCTCATCTTAACTAATGATATCTCTATCTAAACCTTAAAAAGAGGGTTTTCTTTTTTAAGGTTTTTATTTATTTATTTAACAGAGAGAAACAGCAAGAGAGGGAACACAGCAGTGGGAGTGGGGAGGGGGGAAGCAGGCTTCCTGCTGAGCAGAGCTATTCTGCTCTGGACCCTGTGCTTTAGCAGGCCCGAATTTGGCCCTTCCCTGGTCTCACCTTTCCCTATAGTAAGGAGACCAGGTAGCGAACAGGATGTGGGCTTCCAAGCATCATGGCATATTTCCTTGATCACAGTCTGGGTACTGGGACTCTGGATTTCTATGGTTAAAATGGCCCTGGATCTGCTCCAGAAATTTTAGGATATTCATCTACAAGTTTAATCTTCCTGAGAGCAAACCTCACATTCATAAGTAGGAGAAGTGGATAAACTATGTCCTTCAGGGAGAAAGGGAAGGGGTGAGAATTGAAAGAAGGTGGAAATGACATTTGTCCTCTCTATCATCATATCTGAAGTGAAACGTGAAGAAGGCCAAAAATTCTAAATTCAGATTGGGCCTTCAAGGTGTTTATGAAGTAGATTTGTCAAAATTAGAGGAAAGCTATTTCTTTACCAAGCTTATCCTTTTTTAAGCTTGATTTATAAATTTTTAAAATAATAGACAAAGGCTGTGTGGACATTTTTATTAAAAACTGACCTTTATGATGGGTAGTATTAGAATACATTTGGGTACAATTAAAAATAACCCAATAGAAGGAGAAATGTATCATTTAAGGTAGAGTCAGACCACTACTACCCAAGAGCCAAATCCAGACCACCACCACCTGTTTTTGTAAATAAAACTTTTTTGTAATTCAGCTAAACTAATTCATTTACACATTGTCCATAGTTGTTTTCATGCCACTTTGGCAGAGTTGAATAGCTGCAACAAGCTATTACAAAATGCCCTGTGGTCCACAAAGCCTAAAATATTTACTATCTGACCCTCTAAATAATTGCCCACACTTAAGAGACAGAAGGGATAAACAAAAACTAAATCCCATAAAATATGAGAAAGGGTGGCTGCAAAACACATGTGGAGTGATAAGACTGGACAGGGCCCATCATCACTTAGAATAGTAAGGAAAAGAGTGGGCTGAGACTGATGTATGAATTTAGTGTTAGGAAGATAGTTTCTACCTACATATTATGTAGAATGAACACAAACATACACAAATACACACTGACTTCCAACTTGATTATGGGGTGGTAGGGTAAGAGAGAAATAGGAATGAGAACAATTAGTCTTTATACCTCATTATGTACCTCATTATACCTATTTTCCTTGAACCCACCTCACTCTTCCCAGATATTTTTAACATTATTATATTTATTTGTACAATTACTTATCAGACTTCACCAGGTAAGGAAGCAGCAGGATAATCAAAAGCTAATCTTAATATTAAATACTCTAATGGACACTATTTATATACATAGTTAAGACCATTCTGAAAAGTTTAAACATGATGAATACAGTATACTATTTGTCTATTTATTTAGATCTTATTTATTTCTGTATTTATTTATTTATTGTAAATGACCTATATGATAAATCTCTTATGGTACTTATCACTTAATATTATGATCATGGGTCTATTTTTCTATGCTTATCACTAGGTTAGAAATTCTATCAGGCAGAGGCTTTGATCATATTTACCTCTATTTCTAATGTCTAACAATATTTTTCAGATAGCAGATGTTTAGGAATTACTATTCAGTTAGCAACATGTAGGCAAATAAGTGGCAATGTTTCAGAGATATATTGGATTTTAAACTCACTATGCAACTTTTCCCAAATTGCCAAAATACCATTCACTTCTGTGATACTACCCTAGCAGTTCTCTATATATTATTCTACCAACCAAATGTGAAAGTTTCAGTGTCTGGTCCAACTGCCAAGAGTTTAGATTTAGGACTATCACCTTATTCTGGTATCTCTAGTTTATTGATAGATGACAAGTGAAAATTTATAGCCTACCAAGAGACAAAATCTATAAAAAGGCAGTAGGAAGAGAGTATAATCTGGTGACCTTGTTGTTTGCCTTTAAATTCAGATTAACTATTAGCAAAGAAACATTCACTTTGTATATCAGAATATATTCTTTAAAAAAATAACAAAATCCAGTGCTTTTTAAAACAAATCTTTAAGATTATAATCATTTAGTAGTTATTTTTTCTTCTTTTGGTAACTCATTATTGCTTTTCTATATGCACATTTTCTTTTAGATTTTTGTTTGGGGGACCTAGTCCTCCTTTTGATCATAACATGTGTGTTCCTTTGTACGCTGGCCATGTGAGTTTTACTGAAAATACTTCTGAGATTTGCATAGTATAATCCAGTTTATGAAACTTGTTCACATTTACTGATTTATTTGATCTCATAAATGAGGAGACTGTGGCTCAGAGATTAAGTAATCTAAGCAGTATTACTCAAGGACAATTAAATTGTGATTCTATGTTTTACAGTTCCATCTTTCAGTTTCATGGCTCCTTTCAGAACAGTAATGGCTTCCAGAAATCTTTGTATGAACATTCCTCTATTAATATCAAAGGCATTTGGTCATCTCCTTGTATCATCTAACCTCTACTTATGTATTTATATTCAAATTTATATTAGTTCTTCCCATCTGCTTTCAGAGATGATGAAAGTACTTGTATGTTTTTCATGTGATCAAAAATAATTTAGGCATTGCATTGTGTAATGAAGAAGTAGACATGTACAAAATGTTATCTTACATAAAAATCAGACCCATGGCACAATTTATTTGGCAAAAAAATTATCTTTTTTTTAAGATTATCAGTATATTTATTTTCATGTCAAGCAATTTGCAGATATTTTATGAATAGACATTCTTATCACTAATTTACATATATATAGACTGTTATTAATTTACGTATATATTGTTATAATTAATTTACATTGTATGTGTATATATATATGGAAAGAGAGAGAAAGAGATGGCTTATAAAATCCACTGGAAATGGCTTGAATGTCAAAATGATTCAAGATTTAATTTAAATATGGAAACTACCCTAATTTTAACACTTAAATTTCTTGGACTGATTTTTCAAAATTAAACATGAAAAGTTACATATTAATTTTAAAATGTTTAATTCTAGCAAAGAGTTCTGGAGATATTACCAAAACATAAAGCCTTACAACTAACTTATATTTGAGACTTTAAAGTCAGGACCATAGATGATGTTTGCATATGTTTCTAAAATTTTAAATTCAGACTTTATTACATTTTGGCCAAGTTAACTCTCAATCAATAACTGATCCAGAAACTAGTGACTAATCTCACTATTTTTGTTTAAATGCTTTATCTCAATTTAACAAAAAACAAAAGAAAAACAAAAACATCATTTAAATGAAATATTATTCAGGCTAAGTAATCACTGTGACTTTATATCCAAATCACACATTACAAATGCTTTCCATAGTTGAGTTAGTGAGATCTGCATAAGGACCGTCTGTTGACAAACTTGCATTATGCAAGTTTACAGATAAAGAGAATGAGCTTTAGAGAAACTAAGTGATTTAATCTATTTAAATAGGTTGTATGAATAGTTGTGTGGAGACTTAAACTTACATCATATATTACCAAATCCAGTGCTTTCCAAATTTTAATAGCAGCATATAAGTGCATTTAAGTTGGTAGGAGGGATAAAGTGACTAAAAAAAATGATTATTTTTCATTAATTAAAGGCCAAAAAAGACATGCAAACAAAATGTAATGAGAACTCCTATCTATTTGGCAATAACAGAAAATACTTTGTTTTGGTAAAAAAGATCAATGTTGTTCTTCCCACACAATTAAAAGCTTTTGATCTGGAAATTTTAATTACAACTAACATTAGCATGCCTATTTGGAAGTGCCTATACTAGGAATCCTATGAGTCGGAATGGAATCTTAAACTTCATATATCTTTGAGGCATCAGACATGTGTAAATACTCCTTTTTTTACATATGATCTGTGGGTCTTGTAGAAGTCATGCAACCTATTCAAGCAACAGGGGCATTATGAAGGAAGAATTGTCAATAAACACCAATCTATAAACTCTTCAGGAGAACTGTGTACTCACATTCATTGACCTACCTTATAGCAAATCAGTTTACTCTTCTAGATCTGTTTCTTCATCTGCAAATAATTGAGGCTTGAGACAGATCAGTAGTTTTAAATCTTGTTTGGTACAACTTAAGAAAACTCAGATACATAAAATTTTTCTGCTCTAGTTAAAGTAGGGTTAAAGGCTATCACAGAAACCTCTTAGGCACTAACTTGGACTTCTTGGGTTCACCTGCATTGATTCAGTTATTCCAGTGACCAGTTTACATAGCTCATGGTTTTCACGCAGATGCACTTGACAAAGCCTTGTCTCACACTCATCCTGTGAACCTCTAGTCTCCTGTTCTAGAGCTTCCTTGTTAACACCAAGTCATGAAAAACATTGGGGCAAAACTTTGTCCGGTTGAATATGGAAGCCACTGGACCAATTCTTCCCTCTTTCTTCTTTTGCATGCACTGTGCAAAGAACAGTCATTTAAACAGTGAAGATGATTTCATGAGGGGCAGAAATCTATTGTTCTTGATATCACACAAAAGCCAGTTAAGCAGTATACCCCCAAAGAGGTTTCTCTCCTTCCCTAATTTATCCTGTCTTTCTCTCCCTTCTCCTCCCGTGATTTACACCTTCTAATAGGTTAGTTCAGAGAAAGCTTTGCTTCAGATGTTATCTTCAGGGGAATCCAGGCTAAGGAAAGAACCTGGGCCATTTTAAAAATCCAAACTATAGCTCTTTAGCAACTCTTATGAAAACAAATAATTCCTGGATCGACCTTCACTAAAATCCCATCATTAACAGCATACTAACAAACTAACATACTCTAATTAATGTACATATTCCCTTTATGTTAGTCTTTCTCCCTCCACTAGAAGATAAATGGTAAGAAGCCAGAGAATTATGTCTGTTTTGTTTACTATTATACTTTCAGTGCCATTAAACATTCTCATTCTCTTGTGTTGACTGTGAATTTCATTAGGCTCAATGAGAACGTAGCATATACTCTCTTGCTACAAATTTTATTGCTAAATATATTAGTCAATCAAGGGAGAAATCAAAGTGCAAACGGTAGGTGTCACAGACATCTATATCAGTGAATAAAAAATGATTAGAATATGTCTTCATATTCTTCACACCTGGCCACTCCCAAGGTAATAACTAAATGTTATTTTAAACACTTCATTATTTTCAATCCTGAGGGAGGAATGCTTCTTATATCTTTTCTTTTTACTTTTCAATTAAAACATAAAAATGAAAAATGTTCAGACTTACAAATAGATTTTTTTTGCTCTATCAAGCAACTGACTCATAAGCTGTTAGTTATAATAGGACATGTGAAAAATAAATTAGTTTAACTGCGAATTCTCCCCCGAGTATTTCTAAAATGGCAATATTATGTTTACAGGTCAAAATATTAGATAATGTGTTTTGGTCAAATTTGTGAGGTTACAATAATTAGGAACCAAAAATATCGTTGGATTTCATAACAAACTATTTTAAAGGTATTTGATTCGATGCAAAGTGGTTTGGACTTTATGATTAATCCTCACCAAATATGCTGTGTGGGAGAAATGCTGCAGATAAATGAACTAAGTAGAATGTTTTAGCAGTTTGTCCTCATCCAGTTGATTTTCAGGTATGCAATTAAAGATTCACTTGGTGTTTTTGAGTAGTTAAATCTTAAATTGCCCTTAATAAAGATATGTTTTCTAAGTCATTCAGTAAATTCTTTATGGAATTCCTACTTATGTGTCAAGCATTGAATCTCTTCCTTCAAAAAACCCAATCTAGAGAAACAGACACCTTTAGCTAATGCATACACAAAGTATTAGGGTTCTCGAAAGAAAAAGAAAATACATAGGGAAAAAGCGTCTCATTGCTGTTCATACACTGTAGCATTATCATCTCATCAGATGTACTTTTTTATCTCATTCAGAGTAAAAGCTAAAGTCCTTTAATGGCCTACAGGGTGATACATCATTTGGATCCTCTTTAATTCTTGGATCTTATTTACTATCAGTATCCTTCTTTGTTCTACTAGTGATACTGATCTTCCTATTGTTCTTCAAACACACCAGGCCTCCTTCCACCCAAAGGCCTTTTTTTTGCTTTGGTTCTTCCCTCTATAGCAAAGGCTTTCCCCTGAAGTGCCACATTTAGTTTCACCACCATTCCCCCACCCTCCGCTCCCCACACACAACCCACATGTACTTGCTGAAATGTTAGCTCCTCAGGGATGCTTATCTTAACCAGTTTATTTAAAATTAAGCCAACCCTTTATACACTTTCTGGTACTCTCTAGTCCCTTTCCTTGCATATTATCTACATAATGTATTACCTTCTACTATATCATATATTTCATGTATATATGTCACTTATTGACTCTATGAAGCCAGGGGATTTTGTCCCTTTTATTCCCTGGTATATCTCTAGTGTTTTGAAAAGTACCTGGCATAAAAGAGATGTTCAGTGAACATTCATTGAATGAACAAATATATAAGTGTATATTATATGAACTCAAAATTTTTGGCTGAATAATTAATGAATAAAAGGACACAAAGACTTTTGAATTGGATTTGGAGTAAAGATTTTTTCATTTTTTCAAAGATTTTATTTATTTATTTAACAGAGAGATAGAGATTACAAGCAAGCAGAGAGGCAGATGGAGGGAGAGGGGGAAGCAGGTTCCCTGCTGAGCAAGGACTCCCCCAATGTGGGGCTTGACCCCAGGACCCTGAGATCATGACCTGAGCCAAAGGCAAAGGCTTAACCCACTGAGCCACACAGATGCCCCTGGAGTAAAGATTTTCTAAACAGCAAGGAAATAAAAGCCTGAGTGAAGCTGGAGAGAAGAGATAAGCAGACCTTTAATAAATAGTTGCCCTGCAAATAACAGCCACCCTACTTAAGTGGGAGTATTAGAAGACTGGGTCTTTGCTTATAATTTTGCTGCAATGTACAGATTGGATATGAGATTTAGAAGGAATACAGGAATACAGATTTGGGAGGAAGTCCAGAGACAGGATGACCAACTACACCATGTTATCAGGTATGAGGTCCTGAAATGATATGGGGGTAGAGGAAGCAGGCAGCAGGTGAGATTTGAATATTTCTGAAGAATAACCAACAATTGAAATTATCTGTGTTAAGCCATGCTCACAGACATTTAACTTAGGCAGAGCTTGATCCATTCCTGCAGCCCATGGTTCTAAGAATTTGAGGAGTGTTGAATAGCCTTATAGCCCAGGAAGCAGAATTCTTTTGAATGCTAGACTCCTTTGTAATGAAAATAATCTTGGAATAGGCAGAAATTAATATTAGTGCTTTAGCAACTCAGTAGATTCTGATTCATTGCCCTAGTGGAACAATTTTAGCACCATGAATAGAGTTCATACCTGGGAAAGAAGTCTTTATTTACTAAATAATTACCATTGAAGACTTGCTCTTTTCTCTTTCAATACTGTGGAAACTTTGCAAAGCAGGCCTGGAGATACTGTAGAGTCTTAACACATAGTATCATCCTATCATCCCCTTGCCTTTCCTCCAGGATGAAAGAGAACATAGTAGATTAGGAAAATGCCAAGCAATAAAAATCTAAGACATAAACAAATAGTTCCTCTGAAAAGCTTTATTTGGGCATTTCATGTTCTGAAGACTAGACCTATGATGACGTAAACAAGTTCTGCAAAAGAAAATACCAAAATATCCCTGCATTTTTTTTCTAGAAGTTGACGCAATAGCCAATATATTGAGAGCTTTTCCTAGTTGTAGATATCATTAACAAAGAATATCAGCTGTGATTGGATATTTTCAGTCATGATGTAAGGGTAAAGAAGGATAAAACTGGATATTTTAATAAATTTTAAAATAAGAAATTGAAGGAGTTAGACCTTCCATATCTACAAAAGACAAGAAGAGAGTAGGATCTCAGTGATCTAGATTTCCCAAACCCAGTCAGAAATTTGGAGTCTGGACAAATAACTGTAATCCCATGGTAAGAGTCCTTAGGACACAGCAAATTATTGAGGATTTTTACCAAATATGTTTTTTAGTCAACTAATTTGGAAGAAAAGATCCATGGTACATTTCCAGCTCTGAAGATTTATAATATACAGTGAGTATTAATGATTTTGAGAAATTATATGGGAGAAACCAAACAAATAAGCAAACCTTAGTTATTTTATATGTGCTTAAGATTTTTCACATTTACTTGACAGTGGAACTTCTTTTGTCATGTAACATGTAGCCTTCTCCAAGGAAGAATGGAAAATTATGTCCAGGATCAATATCTGGAAACAAAATTGCATCTTCTTTATTTTTGCATTCATAACATTGTTTTGTCCTTTTGGGCTGCTATAAGAAAATACTGTAGACTGGGTGGTATGTAAACATCAGATATTTATTTCTCACAGTTCTGGAAGCTAGAAGGGGGGAAGTCATGGTGTCATGGGCAGGTGAGGGTCCTCTTATAGGTTGTAGACTTCTCAGTGTGTCCCCACATGGTGGAAGGGGCAAACTGGTTCTCTGGAGCCTCCTTTTTAAGGCACTTGTACTATTCATGTGGCTTTCCTTCATGACAAGTCACTATATGGATGCCTCATTTCCTGTTACCATCCCTTTGGACCTTAAGTTTTCAACATGTGAATTTGGGGTGAATACAAACATTCACACCACAGTAAGCATGTTTCACATTTGTGGAATGAGTACACATGTTTCTCAAATATCTCATCTAAAATTAGTAATGTGTACAATGAGTAATAAGCAAACATTCTTTCAAGATATTGTTTTCTTTCATATTCCTACTTTCGTCCTGTTATACCATTTATGTGCCTTTTTTTTAAGATTTTATTTATTTATTTGACAGAGAGAGCTCACAAGTAGACAGAGAGGCAGGCAGAGAGAGAGGGGGAAGCAGGCTCCCCACTGAGCAGAGAGCCTGATGTGGGGCTCGATCCCAGAACTCTGGGATCATGACCTGAGCCGAAGGCAGAGGCTTTAACCCACTGAGCCACTCAGGCGCCCCTGTGCCTTTTTTTTTTTTAATGGCTACCAATTTTCAGAGAAGGCACATCATAAAAAAATCAATACTTTTTGTTTCAAAGAGTGAGTCATACCTAATAATCTTGAAGAATTTAGAAGAAAAGTGGTAGAAAATTGCCAGTAATTTAGGAACAATGTTACAGAGTATCAACACTAACACAAACTACTACCCTCATAGTATTTACTACTTAAATAATAATAGAAAATAATATGGATTATGTACAAATATATGTGTATGTATATATATATGAGTATATGGGAATATAGGGAGTTTTTATTATGCTAAAAGTTACTTAAATAAATTATCAGACTTGATCATCAGTACAACTCTAAGAGGTATGAATGTTTTACAAACTATAAAACCAAGCCATAGAAAAGTTAAATTAATTTGTCATAGTTCATGTATTAGAAGTGATATTAGGGGTGCATGAATAATTTTGGTGAGCATACTTAAGGTGATTGCCTGGAAAAATCCCAGGTTATTCTTATTTTTTCTGCCATGATAATTAACACTATTTCTTTTTACTGTCTATGTGCCCAGTTTAGACAATAATTTACTTAGTCAAGCTATAAATAATGGAGTATAAGAAGAGGATCATTACACATTGTAATGAGAAATTACTTTTAGACTGCAGAAGGATTCTTTTTCTAATTCTCTCATTACCTGAGGACACATGCTGTGTTCTCTCAAAAAACAAAATGTCAATTCTAGATGTACATTGGGGAACTACAGGTAACTTAACATTACCTGATTTAGAAGTAATATTCACTCCTAATATTTGTGCTGAGATTTTGTGTGTGTGTGTGCGTGTGTGCACACACCTGTCATATAATATTCTCTGTCAAAGGCTTATCTGAAACTTGGTTGTTATGTTAATGGGAAGCAATTAGATGATTTTTGCTTTTTCTTTGGGAAGACATTACTGCAAAGCAAGACAATTTCCTTATAAATAAATACTTGACACTTCAGATAGCTTCTTTAATTAAAATGGAAAGTCGATTAATTCTACATCTTGTTAGATTGTAGGGAAAAAACGTTTTTGAACTATGTACTGCTCTAAAATGCCCTATGGATATTAGCTTTACAGAAAAAGTTTTTCAGGACAATTGTAAATTAATGCCTAATCGGGAATGGAGTAGATGTTTTCATTTGTTTAATTATTTGTGGTTTCTAGGGAATGTTAAAGAATAACATGTTTTCATGGAAAATTCCATCGTAAATATCCATTAAATTTCTTAAGTATTGATAGGTGGTCCTTTGAGATACAATGAAGTTCTTTTCACTTGAAATCAGATGCTGATAACTTGCTCAATTGTACTAGCTAGATTGTGTGAAATATATGTTTAAGTAGGTAAAAGGGCATTAATAGGTACATGCAAACTTCTGTAGAAGTGACTTTTAACCAGTCATCCTACACCCCACCCCACCCCCACAGCTACCTAACCCAGCTCCTCTCTTTTACAACCATATACCTTAGCAGAATAATCAGTTCTGCAATGATTTCCTCACCTTCCACTCCAACTGGAACCCACTCTAATTGTTTTTCTGTTCCCACCACTTTTCTGAGTCAGGTCGCACTAAAAATCTTTCCCACTAAAAATAACTTTCACATCATTATATTAATCAGGAATATAGTCTCCGTAGCATTCCACACAGACATTTATTTTTTAAAACATTCCCTTCCTTTCTGTGATCCTTTCTGCTCTGTCTGTACCTTCCCCCCCTCCTTCTATTATTGTTATATTATTTAATTCAAGCTTATATTGTTAGCATACTCCTTAGATCACATTATATATTCTAAGGCTTCAAATATTATCAATAAACAAATGAATCCCAACTTTATATCTCTAACTTATTTCAACTCAACACATATTTTTTGAATATCCATTATTTGCCAGGTATACTGTGGTAAGTGAGGCAGTACAACTGTTGCCCTTATACTCGAGTAAAAGAAACACAATAAATTAATTAACTGATAAATAAAATAAAAATGTACTCATAATAAGGCCTATGAATAAAAACTAAAGTATAATTAATATCTTGAAATATCTGGACTTGAAATCCAAACCGGATGAGGTAATTTTGGCCAATTTCCAAATGGGCTAATGGGGAATTTAACAAAAATATTCTTAAAATGGACAGTGCTTATGAGATAACTGCATATTAGTCACCATTAAAGCAACAGTGAAAACCCTCTTTCAAGCTCATGTGTTTTGTAAGAACGAATGAAAAGTACTGCAATTAGACCAAAAAATGGAAATTAAAGGGAAAAAAAGAACTGAGTCTGATTTGTCAGAGAAAATAATGACAAAAACAAAGTCTATTATAGGAAAAGTTCTAGAATGAAATCCGTGAACATATCCAAAGGAACAAGGAGAACAATAATCATTGAGCGAAAACTGGAACAACTGGATGCTTCTTGGGGCTCAGTTAAAAATTACAAGGCTAATTCCTACATGGTGGCAGTACAATACTTTATATTTGGAATGTCCTATAGCACTCCTCCTTTTCAGCAAGTTGTGTGTAATAATAAAACAATTGATGAGAAGTTTGTATACATTTGCTGAAACCGCAGGGGGGTTTTTTTTTCTCCTACTATCCTAACAACTCTTTGCACATAATATGTTGAAGCAACTGCAAAAAGAATTATATTTTAAATATGACCATTTCTAGTTTGAATAGCTTTCATTTAGCATATGATCTGCTGAAATTAGCATTGTGGTAGACACCAGAGATGTGTCACCACAGCCTTTTATTTTATTTTAAGATTTTATTTATTTATTTATTTTTGACACAGAGAGGGACCACAAGTAGGCAGAGAGGCAGGCAGAGAGAGATGGGGGGGGAGCAGGCTCCCTGCTGAGCAGAGAGCCCGATGTGGGACTCGATCCCAGGACCTTGAGATCATGACCTGAGCCGAAGGCAGAGGCTTAAACCACTGAGCCACCCAGGCGCCCTCACCACAGCCTTTTAAAGAAGGGGTTTTGCTGCTGTACTCTGGAGTGACATCGGGAGACAGTTTCTGGCTGTCAGCTAAGGGTGTGCCTCAGTAGCAGAGAGCTGACTCCCCAAGGGGCTGACTGGCTAACAGGGGACCATAAGAGAGGTTCATAAACTTTCTCTGTAAAGAGAGAGATAGTAAATATTTTAGGTTACACAGGCTCGAGTCTCTGTCACAACTATTCAACTTTGCTGTTGTAGCTCAAATGTAGCCAGAGATAAGAAATTATGGATGAATATGGCTGTATTCCAATAAAATTGTATTTATAGACCTTGAAATTTGAATTTCTTTTTTTTTTAAAGATTTTATTTATTTATTTGACAGAGAGAGAGAGATCACAAGTAGGCAGAGAGGCAGGCAGAGAGAGAGGGAGAAGCAGGCTCCCTGCCACGCAGAGAGCCCGATGTGGGACTCGATCCCAGGATCTTGGGATCATGACCTGAGCTGAAGGCAGAGGCTTTAGCCCACTGAGCCACCCAGGCACCCGAAATTTGAATTTCTAATGAAGTTTTACATTTCAAAAAATATTATTCTTCTTTTGATCTTTTTCCTGTCATTTCAAAATGCAAAAACCATTCTAACAGGGCATAAATAAGTAGATGACAGGTTAATCATAGTTTGCTAACCCCTGGCATAAAGGCCCCAGCCATTTCACCCTAATGTGGGACAATCTAATGGGCGATTTGTTTTCCAGAGCTCCTCACCAAGTTCTCTGAGGGTTTATTAAGCCTATGGTGCACTTTGACTTCTTCCTTTACTCAATCTGCTTGCTCCCCTTTCCCTTGCAGCTGTTGATTCCTAAGAAACACCTCATCATCATCTGCTTCTCTGGAACCCAACATGAAACACACATGAATTGATCCATTAGGTGTTTCCTCCTCTAAGAATGGGCAGCTTTAATATCTCACTTTTCATGACTATCCTTGAATCAGAAATGAAGGAAGGAAGAATCACTCCCCTTCTACCCACAAGCAGAGCAACTGTGTGCATGGAAATCTATGGAAAAAGAAGAAATGGTACATGATAAAGAAGGGGGCTGGTAAGTTCCAAAACCTAGACTGGATTTTATATATTTTTAGTTACTTACCTTAATATACCCTGCTCATATTCATGAGAGATTCACCTAATCAACTCTATTTTCTAGCAGACTGCCCTTTATATTCTACTTCTACCAATCATCCATTTCTAGTCACCTTTCTTGAGGCTAAGTGATCTCAGTTACTGCTAGCTATGATAAAGTTTATTTTCCATTTATAAAACTTCCTTCTCTTTCCATTATCTTCTATCCCTGCTTGTTTCCCTTACCCCACTCTTGGCATCACATCAAAGCATTTCTGGATCTCTCCACATGTGGTCTATTGATGCTTATCTACTATAATTTTATTCCAAGTCACTTCTTTCTCTTGGCTGTCTGCCATTTGTAATGTATCTGATGTGATTTAATAATGTATTAAATATGGACAGAAGTTTTACATTTCCCCTCTTCTTTATATTAGCATTGAAATACTTAACTCCATAGGAAAAATTTTCCACTAATAGAGTATCAGGTTATTTGGTAACTACCAAGAGGGGTAATTTTGAGTGTGGAAAGATACTCGGTGACCCCCCATACAGACCACATGGAATACTCACCAACAAGAAACAATAGTTCTGGCAGCACACAGTATCTATTCATAAATTATTGACTCTGAACTTTGGATATGACAATCATTTTATAGGTAGCCACAAATCAGACCAATACCTGAAAATGGAGTTCACTGTCAGCATGCCAAAATCATTTTAATCAAACAAAGAAGCACAATTTCAATTGATTGCTACTTTTATATCAGTTTTCTTCATTCATTGATTCTAAAGAATGAATATAAATGATTCTCAAAACATTGTTTGCTTTTGCTACTATTACTCATTATGTAATAACATTTGTGTATGCCCTTTGCTTCATGATACTGTTATTAAGCATGTGTTCACTCTGTCTACCTCTTTTTAAATTCTGCTTAGTAACGCAAAAATACTCAATATATATACTTACCTACTCATCTACTTTTGTGCATCAACTCATTGATATTTACAGTTATATTTTTTCTCATCTGTTTTCTGTAGAAGTTCCTTTCCTAAGGTAAATAATGTTACCCTCCTAGATTAAAAAGAAAAGAAGATGGACTGGCAAGTGTGGCAGGAAACAACTTAGAGAGTCAAATAGAGAAACAGAGGAGCAACACCCTGAATTTTCCCCACATCTGTTGTTCCCAGTTGGCCAGGAAATTGTTAGTGTATATGAAGATCACTGTTGAATTCTGACCATTTCTAAACTATGATATAATCTATGAAATTCTGCTTATGTATCAATGCAAATGCAATCAATACAAACAAATTTATAATACTTCCATACTAGGAGATTTTGAAGGAGAAAAGAAGCCAAAAACTTTTGTTATAAGGATAACTTAAAATTTTAATTCAATTTATTTTATTTGTTTAAAGTGTAATAACTATTTATTCTAGAAATTGAAAACATAGCAAAGTGCAATGAAGAAAACAAAAACTATGCATACCCCAAAATAAAATGTATACTTTATGCATATGCATATGTGTATACATATATGTCTACATCTATATATACAAATGAAAATCAGCATATTCATTTTTCAGATTGTCATCTGAACTTATTTTTGTGTTTTATCATGATAGCCAATTAGAAAGAAGAAATATGCCTATAGATTAGGTGAATAGGTTCTATCTAATACTTTTTCCCCATTGTTTGTCAGTCTATATTAACCAATCATAACATGTCTATCATCTGTTTTCTGTGGCTGGTAAGACATGCTTCATTAGGACAGCAATATATAGGATCACCACATTTCTCAAAAATGCCAGGCACATATCAGATGTTTTATGACTATTTGTGGATAAATATGGATGAGTGATTATAGTTAACTATCGGTTCCTCAGTGTACCAGGAGCTCATACAAATTTTGTAGATCCTAAAATTTATATAATTAGGGATCCTCTTTAATAAAAGAAATTAATAGGGCCACCTGGGTGGCTCAGTTGGTTAAGCATCTGCCTTCAGCTCAGACCATGATCCTGAGGTCCTGAGAATCAGCCCTGCATCAGGCTCCCTCCTGAGCAGGAAGCCTGCTTCTCCCTCTCCCTTTGTCCCTTCCTGGCTTGTATATTCTCTGCCCTTTCAAATAAATAAATAATATATTTAAAATAAGAAAAAGAAAATAAATTAATATATAAATAAATATAAAGTCACAAATACAAAATTACAAAGCATCGGGACACCTGTGTGGCTCAGTCAGTTAAGCATCCTGCTCTTGATTTTGGCTCAGGTAATTATCTCAAGGTCCTCAGACTGAGCCCTGCCTCAACCTCCACACTCAGTGGGGAGACTGCTTGAGATTTTCTCCCTCTCCCTCTTCCTCAACAACCCCCTGCTATTCACACATGCTCTCACTCTCTCTCTCAAATAAATAAGTAAATTGTTTTTTAAAAAAATTACAAAGCATCTCCCAAAGCCTAGAAAAGAATCTTGGCAAGAATCCTTGAAGCTTAAGCATTATTAGTGCCTTTATAAATTCATCCTTCCCTCCACTGTACTTGGCATACTAGTTTTTAATATTTTTGTCTTGACACAGTCTGTCCTGGTCTACTTTTTGTCTTTGTCTCTGGATTTTCGAGCTATAAGATAAAGAGTTCCATTGAATCTTCCTGTAATTGAATGCAGAGATTTTATTTCATAAGAAGATTTGATTTGGTCCTTCCCCATATTCTCCTCTTTTGAATTGCTGTATATTTTCATATGCTTCATGATTACTCTGTTCCTTCACACTTATAAAGGGAATTGTACACTCATGTAATAGTAGAAATTCTGTTGTTTTCTGTCCTGAATCTTTAACACCCATATAGGGTTTGAAATGCTAGTATATAGCAGTGTTACATTGTCAGCATCCTATGCTTGTTTGTTTTCTGCATCATTAGGACATTTTAGCACCATCTTGGATATAGTGCCCTCACTTCTGGTTTTCTGTATGACATTGTTTTCCTGTCATGTGCTAATTAGAGTCATGACATTATATCTATTTTCTTAGAGAAGCACTGTCCAGTAGGAACATAATGTGAGCACTAAGAGACAGCAACACATATAATTTTAAATTGTCTAGTAGTTATTTTTTTAAAAGTAAGAAAAAAACAAGTGAAATTACTTTTGTGATATATTTTCCTTAAACTAATATATCCAAAATGTTATCACTTCAAAGCGTAATCCATATACAAATAATTAATGAGATACTTTAAATTATGTTTATATACCATTTCATTGTTGTTGTTTTGAAATTTGGTGTATTTTAACTAGTCACTTTAAAGTGCTCAATAGTCACAAGTGGTTTGTGGGTAGCGAATTAGAACAGATTTTAAACAATGTCAAGTATAAGGTGATGGTAGAGTCAAGCTCATCTCTGGGTGAGTGGTGTATTCTCTGAAATGTTACCACATGCTCTGGAGTACAATAGATGGTAAAACCTACCAAGGCAACCGAGGGCCTTTCCCTAGTTAAGAATTTTAGCAAGTTTTTTTCTATCATATTATTTACTTACCTCCCCAAATAATAGCCATTCTGCTTACTTTAGTAAGTTAAAATTCTGTTCAGCCCTTCCTTTAATCTGATGCTAATTGTATTACATTAGTACTATTATTTTTTAAATACCTGGCATAAAACTGCCATTCTTAGTTTCAAGAACAGATGCCAATTTTTCTATTTCTATGTAATTTATTATCCTTTTTTATTTTTTAACTTCCAATAAAATCCAGCTTTAAAAGTTTAAACACTTGCATGTAATTTTTATCTTATCCAGTAAACCATATGAGTTTGTTTTAGAAACTCAGAAAGATAGTCTGAATATATTATAGAAAAAACAGTTTTTCTTGAAAATTATTTATTGAGAAACCAGGTGCCACTAGAGAAAAAGAATCAGTGTGGCCATGCATATCAGTCTGTAGTATAAAGAAAAATAAGAGCTAAAACAAGATGATAATTCCTATTATGAAACAAAATTCAAATATACTTTTCTTTCGATGGTGTTAAATTTTCTAGATGTCTTACCCAGGTTAAAGTTACCTTTATTATATTGCATTTTATTTAACCACTCTTTCACATAATGTGTTTTTAAGACATCTAGAGTAATACTTTACTTCTGAAATTTCAATGTATGTGTGTGTGT
The DNA here is from genome assembly GCA_004024625.1 of Mellivora capensis. Taxonomy (NCBI): domain Eukaryota; kingdom Metazoa; phylum Chordata; class Mammalia; order Carnivora; family Mustelidae; genus Mellivora; species Mellivora capensis. Next base: position 25,246 of record PISX010014954.1, on the reverse strand, counting down.
GCTTTAAAATATAGAAAAAACTATATTTACTGACTTTGAAAGCAAATGTATATTCAGTGCTTGGAAAATACACTTAAAATTGTTGGATGTCAACTGTCCAATAACATAGTCAAAAGGTTCCTGGGCAATTGTCTAAAAAATACATTGACTAGGTATAAGTCTATATGTAGTTATAAAATAAAAATTGTTGATAGGTCCATATTTTATTGCTATTCATGCAGTTCATTCTATATGTGTAAAATAGTTTAAAAATCATCATATATAACATGCCCCGTGGCAATTTGAGTTAGGTATCATCCCTATTTTACAAATAAAGTTAAATGTTGCAAAGAGTAGATTTCGTGTTCTAAAATACAAAACTCATTCAGCATTTTACTTCTATACTTAAGTCCAGGGCTCTTCCTAATGCACACTTTGTTCTGAGTTTGTGTTTTTTCTTTCTTCTTTTCTTGAATAGTTGCAATGATAATAGAAAAGAATACAGACATTACTTTCCATTGCCCTTATTTATAAATTGGCTGAAATTATGGTGTAGAAAAAGGTGTAAGTGGAGCATGGTTAAAAGAGAGAAAAACACACACCTAGCTAGCAACAGGGGGCGTATTACTAACAATATTAATGGCAAAACAATGCATTTATGTTACTTCTTACATTTGAATAAGCTTTTAAGGCATTTTCAAAAAAGCCTTTTAGAGAAGGAAGGACACCTTGATTTTAGTATAATTATTTTTAAGACAGAGTAGTGTCCTTGGTAAATTGGTTTGGAAATCTCCACCATTTTCTTTCCTTGTGTCCATCCTGAGCTTGATATATATTACTCACTGGGGGTCAAGACTTATTTAAATGTGCTTGATTTTTACCAAAGAGTCAAATACACATAGTAGCATATCTTAAAACCAATCACTAATACTACTTAGTTAAAGATGTAAAAATTTGAGTGGGGAAGGAATTGGAAATAATGGAAAAATTAGAAAAGAAGAAGGTGGCGAAGGAAAATTAGGAGAAAAATAAAAGAATTGGACCTGATAACAATACAATTGAAAATGACCCAAACTCTGAAATTTGGGAAACTGAAAATTAATCAGATTCGATTTTCTGTCAAGACATCACTTACTGTTAGAGAAGGGTTTATAAACATCTCCTTCCAATTCTCATGGGTATTCATGCCCCTGTCTTTTACAATTTTAATTTTACAAGTCAATAGGCTAACAATTAATTTAGTTGCTTTAATACAGGTTGTTTGATGCTCTTGGTGTTACTTATGGTTAATAGCTAGGCCTAGGCCGATGCCAAGTTCTCCATTTGTTTCAGTTCCTGCTATGGATACAGGGATTACTTGCCTAGGCTGCTATAATGGCTTCTCCTTTACTCAGAGAGTAAGGTCATCTATCGACTAAGGTCGACCACTTCCTAGGCAACTAGAGGCAGAGAGAACTACAAACAACCTATCAGTGAACTCTTCAGCTACTAACCAGTTAACAACACAGAAGTTCTCTTATTTTTCTGCAATATAAAAACAGTAATTTAGTTTTTAAATTACTGATTGCCTCTTCATACTCAAAATGTTACCTGACCCATATTTTTAGCACAAAAGTATTATCAGTTTGTGTAAGAGCTCCAGTCTCTAACAGAAAGTTATAAACTCTTAGTGGAATTTGGGCACTAATCTATGTTTAACTGTGAAGAAATTCTTTTAGAATTGAAAATTACAGCCATATTAATACCTTTCTCTTGTGCTATGAACAATAAATGCCAAGAGGCTTTTTCCCCTTTAATGATTAACTGCTTTTTGGAAAGTACTGCCATTTACCACATGCAAATTTCTTGCTTTGTAGATCAGATGTGACTAAGAACACTAGGTGGTTGCCTCTTGTGAATAGATTTAGAAAGTACTAATTATAAGACTAACATACCATAATCATGCTTAATTTGTGTAACTCCCTTAATGCCAGATGAGTGAACTCTGTGAAGCAAATTGAGATGGCAACAATAGAATTTTTACCTTTTGTCTATTTACTTCCTTACAGGATAGGACTGAGGGCAGGAAGAATTCTTTTACTATATAACTTTTAATTAAAAGAAGTTATTTGTTACATTCAAGCAAATAGAATTTAGACTTTTTGTGTATCTTTAATTAAAATAGCTCTTAAATTTAATAGTGTTTTAAAAAGTACCTAGATGGGTAGTCAGTGTCAAGGATTAGTATTGTTACCTCTATCAAATATAATTTGGTCTCTTGTCCCTTTTTAAAGGTCATAATACCAAATTAGATGAGTATTCTATGTTAAAACTAATAAAATACATGCTAGAAATTAAGTATTTCTGAATAGAATATAAAATGGAAATGTTACAGATTTATTGTTAGAATTTTAGTAATTTTCTAATTTCATCATTAAAAGAGGGAAATGAGGGAATAAAAAACAATACATTTTCTGAATTGTAGTTCCATCAATGCAATTTCTTATGTGAAGATAAAAAACAAGTATCAAAAATACTAAAATGAATTATGTTGGAATTTACAATCTGCTAAAACTAATAGATTATAGGAATGAAAGAACATGATTTAGTTAAAATAATTCAAAGTATAGATTTCCATGTTATGGTAAAATTCAAATAAGCATATACAATTGTGAATGCATATTTCAACAGAACTAAAGCTCTAAGCATGGATATATGCCAAGCAGGCTTTTAAAAGCAATAAAAAGTAAGTTGAGCAGTTGGCTAAAGCAAACATAGAATGAGACAATCCCAAAAATTAACTTTAAAAGTTAACATTTAGGTAACATGATAAAAATGATATTTAGTGATTTCCAAGTAAGAAATGGATAAAAATAATAATATTTAAACCAAGTCACATAATATTTGTGCAAACACACACACACACACACACACACACACACACACATTTACAATACATTCTCCTGTGGAGTTTGTTATCTTTTGAGAAAATAATTAAACTCTATTGGAATTCTTTTCATGATAGGCAATTAAATAATGAGATGTCTAATCAAACTACTACATTGTTATAATTCAAATAATTTTTAAACAGTGTTCCTGTTCTTAAAGACTGCCAACAGATTTTTGTTTGTTTGTTTTTTAGTTTAGGACTCATCACAAAAAGAGATTGTCACATAAAAGAACTATTTTTAGAAGTTACATAAGCTTACTTGTTGGGAGAAATATATCAAAGGCATATCCATTTACTCAGTACACATGAAACCAGGGTCTAGTATATGTTACGCACTATACTGGGGGCTGAATGCCAGAAAGAACTAAGATGACATGCAATTATTAGATAAAATGTTTTGGGTATTAAACGTGTTGTCATCCCCAAAACAAGAAACAAGTTCAAGTGGCAAAAAATTTGGGGGGGATCAAAGAATTACATTTGGAGTACACAGATTTAGGTAGAAACCCATCGTATGCCAATAATAGGAGGTAGACTCAGAATTCTCCTGGGGAGAAGGAAAAGATGATTTGATAAGTTGTTTTTAAGAGTTCATTGGTACTGAAAAGCAGAGTTAGATTTGCGTTTTATTGATTGGTCAGGCTGTGGTCCCTAGGCCAAAGTTCACCTTTATCAGTCTTTTCAAACAGGAGTTTCTTGTTTTTTTCTGATTTACTGAAATGTTAGTAGTTTGGCCCAATTAAAAGTTTAGAAAACACAATGTGCAAGGCAGTTCCTGTGATATGGCTACTCTAGTTTTATTTAAAAGTGGTTCTACTTACATCATTTTTCACAATGTATACCACCCATGATGATAAGAACTTTATACATTTATTCATTAAATTCATTATATCTTCACAGCAGTTCTGTATGTGGAGACTCTCATGCTCATATTACAGATGACAAATTTAAGACTTAGAGGAATTAATAAACTTCCTCAGCTTGGCCTCTAGTCCAAGATAGAAAATGTAGGGTCCAGAAACATGGTTTATAATTCCAAGGCAAAAAAGTTTAGGAAGTAGAGGATCTAGGCAAATCTGTTGAGAGTACAGGTATAAGTTTAAAAGAATAGATCAAGAACATTATTAAAGTCTATGAAAATTAAACTTCTTTGACAATATCATTATGAACTTGCCACTAGGAAAAGGTCAATTTGAATGTTTCAATTTTTTTTTTTCCCAGTTCACTAGAGGGACTAGTACCCTTAGACAATGTGCTGTCTAGGCAAGCTTATCCTCCTACAGTCTGCTGAAAGTCATTCCAATCTCTAGGAAATAATTAATGCCAGGTGCCTACTGTCTCTCAGTAGTTGCTTGTGAAATGTGAAGGCTCTTTCAGTTGAGTTTAAAGATGGGTGGACAAAGGATTACTGACTCTGGGTCATTTAAAAGGACACATATACAGAATCCACCAGCCAGCTTGCAAGAGAATCAATGTACTGTTATAACTTCATCTCATTTATCATATTATCCTGGTCCACCCTGGTTCATTCCTTAGGCACCCTGGAATCTGAGAAGTAGTGTAAGAAATTACTGACACTATCTTCTCGAGCTTGTTATAACCACCTTCTCTTTCCATCTTGCCTCACATTTCTAACAGTAAATTCATTTCTTTGAGTTAGAACACAAGGAGAAGGGCATTCATTGCCTCTAGATGTGATGGTTAAAATAGAAATACTTTGACAAATGGGGAGAAAGTCTTTAATTGTAAATTTTACTCCTATTTCACAGAGTATCTGTGGAATTTTGAATAAATTACTTGATTTCTTAATTTCACTTCTCTATATCCCATTGAAATGATAGGAGAAGGTGATCTCTTAAGGTATTTTAGAACTGACATAACAGGAATCTGTAAAGCTAGAGAGTAGTAAACATGAATGACCCCCAATTCACCATTAATTTACTAAAAATGTATTAAGGCAGAGTCTCTATAATTTGGCAAGGAAATACATAGCACAAATGTTGATGGACGTGTCCTGGGTGGGTTTATGTTGGTAATATATATAGAATGGGAGGAAGCAAGGATTGTGACTTTTGTTTCCATTGGTTATTAGATTCTTAAAGATAAAATGAAGAAAGGTGGAGTCTTTCATGTAATAATACAGGATTTGTTTGCTGCTTACCAACACTTGGGAAAAGGGTTTTATTTATCCACTTGTAAGACACGAATAGCTTTGGGAGTTCTTGAGTCATCATGAAGATGAAATGTTGCTGAACCACTATGGGCAGTAATATTTTCCTTGTTTTTATGGGCCATACTTCTAAAATAATTATTAATGAACAACTTATAACTTGAATGTATAAGAATTGTACCCAAAATTTGGACTTAAATAGTAAGGTACAAATGCATCTTTTTGTATAAGTTCTGTGGTAGTCTTTCACATAGAATTCTGTGCTACACCACCTTTTTTTCTGTAACTGTTAATATTTGGGCACACTAGTTTTGGAAACATGCTAGTATTTAGTTATGCTTTATTTTAATCATATTTTCTTTACTTCTATTATTCATATTGTGAAAATGTGTCATTTACTGAGAGACATTCAAGTTCTTCCACCTGTTCCTCTTCTTCCTTATATTTTGCTTCCATCTATTCCCTCTTTACTCCCCCCACATTTTTCTGCTTCTGCCTTCTCCTTTATTTCTGCAAATAAAACTAATTTTTGTATTCATGAATAACTCATATTGAGAAATTGAGTTAAAAGTTTTTAGCAGACCTCAATTAGGTGATGTCATATTGTGTGTGCCACAGTAAAATTTAACATTTTATCATAAATTTATCATTGTGTTTTCATAAATGAATTATGTCATAATTTTTCTACTACATAAATATTCAAAATTAACGTTTATTTTTACCATATATGCATACATATAAATACTTCTATCTAGAAACTTATTATTTCATGAGTTTTCATCAAATAATAGTGTATACCCATCATATGTCTTGACATAATTATAAAATGATTTAATTGGATTGACTATTAAACATAACTCAATATTTGGAGAGAAGATAAAAGAGATGTTCTATACAAATTAGAACAACAAAAAGTAAAAATTTGGCTATGGCAGCAATTGTCTTAAGCCAATCATATGGTGTATTTGGGTGCATCTTATTTGGGATGCTAGGAAAGGATCTTAAGGAAAACTTGGTTTGGAATTTAAGTGATAGGAAAAGTAGTTTCAATATGGAGAAAAAGTTGAAGCATTTTTTTCTTTCTTTTTATGATTTATTTATTTATTTGGAGAGAGAGAGGGAAAGAGTGTGAGTGCAAGTGAGGGGAGGGGCAGAAGGAGATAGAGAATCTCCAGCAGATTCCCCACTGAGTATGGAGCCTGTTGAAGGGGGGGGATTTCAATCTGAGGAGCCTGAGATCATGACTCCAGCTGAAATCAAGAGTTGGACACTTAACCTACTGAGCCACATACACACCTGCAAACACTTTTTCTTATGAAAGGTGTGATGTAGCAGATAGGCCTGAGATGAGCTATGGGGAAAAAATGAAGAAGAGAATGAAAAAGTGACCATAACTTTGTAGGTATAGATTTATTATGCTTTATAAGGGCTGTACTTTGTCATTGATGCAGGGTAAAACAGGAACATTTGTAATATTTTATACAAGAAAAGTAATAATGACTTTTGAAGTGAGAAATTTTTAAAAATTACTAACTTTCAAAAACCTTTAATATTTATATTTAGAGACCATATAGACTTTAAGGACTGCCATTTTCTTGGCAGAAAATGGGAAAGGGTAAGGAGAGTGTCCTACTACTCCAGGCATGGTAAAAGTGCAACCAAACTACACGAAGTACCAGTTTGATGCATTTATGACTATTTGTCCTCATGCTCCCACCTCCATATTCTAAGTACAGGTTCATGGATAGATATGGAAGCTGCCATTGTCTATGCTTATGAAAAAAGCAATAGTTGCTCTTATATCACAACTTCAAGAACTGACATTTTATGCTAGAGCTATATATATCATGATAAGTTCAGTGGATCATAATGGTACACTACAATATCAAGATGAAATTCCCCTGCCTATCATATGTTTTCCTAAAAGAAATGAACAAAGTATAAAGCTCCATCCCTTCCAATGTTAAGCATTTTATTCTGTGTTATCGTCATAATTATCTATCTTTTATGATACTCACCTTCCATTTTCTCCCTTCTCTCCCCAAATCTACCACCCTACTCTCCAAAACTCTTATATTCTAATTAGTCAAACTACTTACATCCTTGACATCTCTCAGAGAACATTTCCATCTCTTTGCCAAAATCAGAATTTGTATGTAACTCACAGACTATTTCTTGTATAACTCTATGAAAATCTGGATGGTATATTTTCATATCTTCATGACTCAGAGCTGAGACTGATAATTTAATTGCTTATTGATGCCACACTCTTCCATTGAATTATTGGAAAAATTATTTTATCTCAGGGTTTATCTCCACCTCAACTTCTCTATTTATCCTGAGAGGTTTCATCCTCAACGTGGCCCACTCACTACACACACACTGGACCTTCAGTTCCTTGACCTCCTTATCTCCAGTGACCATCTCCATTGTACCACAGCCACCTGCTTCTAGTAGAACTCCTCCGATTTCATGATCTCAAATATCCCACTCCTACCACAAGATTTCTCTTTCCTGTTTGTTTACCTAATCATCCTGATTACAACTGTTTCATAACATGATTGAAACATAAGGCCATTTTGTCTTAACACCCACATTCCAACCCAATACATGGTGTCCATTCTAATGTTCCAAAGTTCAGGGTTGCTTCTTGACCTCTGTTTTTTCTTCTTGACCATGTATCTGAAACCCAAATATGACTACACTCTAATGCTTGTCATCTGTTTTTTTTTTTCTCATACTACCACAAATGAATGATGCTTAAAAATATTTATACCATGGGACAGATTGCTAAAACACTCCATATTCATTGTTCACCTTATGCAACAGCATATTAAATATTCTCATGTTTCTCACACACCCAACTCTTTCCTGTTCCTCACTGAGAAAAAGGTCCTGTATTCAGAAATAACAGAAGCTGCCAGATGGGAACCCCTTCAGGTTCCTATCAAGCATTCTGCCTCCACCCCTCACTTATTCAGTCATTCAAAAACTATTTATTGCTTGGCACTGGAAGCCTTTTGTTGAACAAAACAGATTTAATCCTCACCCTTATATATTTTACTAGAGAAAAGAGAGATTAATCAAATGGAGAAAAATATATACACTTTTAATTATAAGTACAATACATTAAAAAGTACAGGACCTTTTTAGATTGGACAGTGATCTGTACATTTCCTAGAGGAGTGCCATTTAAATTTAGTCCTAAAAGATGAGTAAAAATAATCATGTGGACAGTGGGAGGAAAAGCATACTAAGAAGATGAAACATCAAGTGGGAAAGCCTGAACAGGAAAGGAGTTTGATACATTATAGAAACATTAAAAATACCAGTGTGGTTAGAACATAAGGAGTACTGCATAAGAAACCTATGGAAAATTATAGTGAGCAACATCCTGGGTAAAGCATGTAGATTAATATTGTCAATTCTGGAATTAGATAGGCTGTGTTTGAATTCTGACCATACCAGTCATTGGTTGAGGAGCAAATTGTTCAATCTTCTTATGTATATTTTTCTCATTTATGAAATAACAACACTAATAATAATAATAATAATAATATAACCTACATAATATAAGGCATAAGGTCATTGTGAAATATGAATCACTTAATATATACAGAGTACCGACTTAAGATAAAAGTAGAATAAATGCTAGTTTTTGCTGTTGCTTTTGTTCTTAATTAAGTTCATGTTAAGGAATTTAGTTTTCATTTTCAAAGGTATGAATAGTCATCAAAGAGTTTAAAGTTGCAAAGTGACATGATACTGTAGACTTTTTCAAATATCACTTGGACTGATTATAAAGACTGGGCTGAAAAAGGTGATAATTAAATCTGAGAGGATATTAGGAAACCAATGCAATAATCCAGGAGAGAAATGATAGTAAATTAACTAAGACTAATAATTTAAGTGTTGGTATAGTGTATGTACAATTAGAGAGAAAGGAATTGACTTGAGATATGTTTTTATGCTAACAGGTACCAAACTTTGCAAAATATTGGATAAAGTGGCTTAAGAGAGGTGGTGTTAAAAAAAAAAAAAGATTCCCAAGTATCTGGTTACTAAAGGCATATTTATATAGATTGAAAAGAATGAAGGAACTCTTGGGGTGCCTGGGTGGCTCAGTCAGTTGGGCATATGACTCTTGGTTGCAGCTCAGGTCATGATTTCATGGTCCTGAGACTAAGCCCTGTGTTGGGCTCTGTGCTCCACATGGAGCTTGCTGGAGATTCTCTCTCCCTTTCCTCCTCCTCCCTCTACTCCACCCATGCTCGTGCTCTCTCTGTCTCTCTAAAATAAATAAATAAAATCTTTTTTAAAAAAGAAAAGAAGGAACTCTTATTTTTCTCATAGAATTACCTCTTGAATTTAAAAAAAAAAAGACCTTTAAGTGTATTTCCTATTTCTAGTATATGTTGCCAGTTGTGAGCTTTTCTAGCCTTATTTCTAAGCTGATCTTCTATTGCTCTACCACTATTATCTACATTATTAGAAAAGATGTCCTCTCTAATTAGTGGGTGATTACTCTTCCTTATCTCTTCTCTTTAGTGCCAAATATATTCACAATAAAAATCGGGAAAATGGGACACCTGGGTGGCTCAGTTGGTTAAGTGGCTGCCTTCCGCTCAGGTCATGATCCCAGCGTCATGGGATCGAGTCCCATATCGGGCTCCTTGCTTGGCGGGGAGCCTGCTTCTCCCCCTGCCTCTGCCTGCCACTCTGTCTGCCTGTGCTCGCTCATTCTCCCTCTCTCTCTCTGAAAAATAAATAAATAAAATATTTTTTAAAAAATCGGGAAAATGATGTATGCCAAAAACAAGAGCCACATAATTCTAATTCTATTTTTAAAGTATATGTGTGTCCCTGGTTGGTTTAGGTTGTGATTTGGTTTTTTGCTCTCTGTACCCACCTACCTCACCTGAAACCAAGATGACTAGAAGCCTATAAAAATATAAATAGGAATGGACATAAAGGAAACATGAAACTTTCCGGATACTAGGTGGTATCCTTCAGTATCCCAACTCTGTCACCGGAAACTTCTCTCACAAATGTATATGCTGTCAGAATACTGCAAGAGCATTGAATTAGTTGAGTTCAATCAGAATACGGAAACCACACAGTAATATATATAGGAAAAGCTTAAAATAAGAAATTATTAATTCAGACAAGGGATTTGATTAATGAAGGACTGGCTTATTAGAGTTCTCCAGAGACACAAGTAAATAAGATAGGGACAGAAAGACATGGAAAGATTTATTTTGAGCAATCAGATGGTGAAGGCAGCTAAATGAAATCTGTAGGGCAAAGTTGGTGGTCTGGAGATTCACATCACAGTTGATGTTGCAGTTTTATTTCAAAGACTGAAAACTCAGGGAGAATTCCTTCCTCTTCAGGAAACCACAGCCTTCTCTTAAACCTTCAACTGATTGGATGAAGCCCACCCCCATTATGGAGCACAATCTGCTTTACTTAAAGTCAACTAAATGTAAATGTTAATTATTCGAAAAACAATTATATAACAACATCTAGAGCAGTGTTTGACAAATCAACTGGTTAGCATAATCTAGCCAACTTCACAAATAGAATTAACCATTATGGCTAGGAAGAAGTAATAAGAACTCTAGAGAATTTAAGAATAACAGATAATAAGGAGTAGCCAACTCCCTGAGCTAAGATAGAGCACCTTAAGAAGAGACCTCTGGACCCCCAGAGTTAAATTTTAGACCTTGCAAATGAATGGCTGCTCCTCACTGGATGCAGAAAAGTAGCTGTGTTGCTGCACAGAGGAACTTACTTGAAATTTATCTTCTAGGTTGCCACAGAAAATAATGTCACATTAAAGTCACTCTGTGAAACTGCTGAAGTGGGGATCCAGGGAAGCTACTGGTCACTGGATGCATCTGACTGCTTTGTACTACAGAACTGAGCACTGAAGAGGCTGCCTGTGTGCAAGGGCTGGCAGGAGGAAACTGTCCACACTGTAGGAGTGGACCCTGATAAACCCTAATGTGCTGCAGGAGGTTGCCCAAAAAACCATCAGAACCATGAACACGAGTTTCTGTTTCCTGTATTTATCTCTATCACTCTGTACAGACAAAGCTTTATACCTTGCCATCTGACAAAGGAAGAGCATTTAGAAGCTTTAAATCCCTTTCTGTAATGATGAGTGGATTTGGAGCTGAGATACAACAAATTAAAAACTATCACAAGCATTGTGTGTGATGACTTGTGGAAGCTACTCCATGCAATGAGAACTACAACTACAGAAGCAAATTTAATAAGGGGCAGATGGAATTGGATAAACAAATGTGTGCCTTGTAGTTCTGTCCTATGTCCATATGATATATGATAGAGCTTGTCTATGGAAAAAATATCAGAGAACATCACCAGTGTTACTGTATTGGAAAATACAGTATTGGAAAATGCAGGTAGATGCAAAGAACCAAGATTATTAGGCTGGAGAACTAATTGTATTTCAGAAGTAAAGAGTCTATCAGAGTTAGAAAATGCATGGTAAGGATTTCTCTCCTACTCACAAATTCTCGGTCAGAACATGGCCTTGAACTCTCTTAATGCAGGACTGAAGGGAACTGCTTTACATTTATTGCAGCTAAGGGGACTCGCTTTAGTGGGGGATCATTCCAAAGAAGCAAGGAAATTGAAGTAAGATTGAAAAGACAGAAATGGGGCAGCCCTACAGGACTGGGTCCAGAGAACCCTTTGAAATACCCCTTTGGCATATCCTCATTTGTCTCACAAGCAGTAGGTGGACCTGGAGCATTTTGAACTAGAGACCATAGGAATAAAACTCAAATATTCAGTGTGAAAGATTCCAGTCCCTGTATCCATGTTACTGCACTGCAAAGACTTAGAGACACTTTCAGTTTTTCTTCCCTTTGACAACCATCCTGGTATTATAGCATGACAATGGTTATATTGAGCTAATGCAGAAAATATTCATACAATTGAATTTTTATAGATATTTTTAAATCCTGCTAATCCACAAGCAATGGATTTTTTCTTACTTTCTCTCTAAGAGAATGGGATATATTTAACATTTCCTATGATTAATCTTCGTGTGTGCATTGCTTGTCACATCAGGAACCTCCAGTTCCTGACCCCTGAGGATTAGCAACACAATTAGCAGTGACACTTATCTCATAGACTTTTAGAGGAAGAATATAAAATTGTGCACTGTAATAGTATTTTATTTGCTTCTGCACAATACTTTACTTCCTCTTACTGTAAAACTAAATGTCAGTTCAGGATTTCTTGCCTTGCGGAATTAAGAAACTTTATTAAACGGAACATGAATAAAGTCATCTATATTTTAGTTTACATTGATTTCTGGATGAGAAATGCTAGCATTTTAAATAGTATTTGGCAGACTTTCCTTGAAGTGGATCACAGGTTTTCTTTTCTTTTTCTTGTTAGAATATCTTTTTATTCATCAAAACACTCTAGTTGTAACAGATATGAAATTATGCTCATTGAAGTTACACTGAGTGGAGTGGGAAATGGGTTGTGAAATCACTCAGCAGCATATAGTAGAATAGGGTGCAGATGAAGCCATATAACAATAGGAAGCAGTTTTTAAAGCCAGAGCTTAAGGATCTATTTTCCTTTAACCTAGATTGTGGTTACAATAAGTTTACACTCGTGTAGGGTTGTTTATTCTGTTTTGGGGTTTTTTTTGGCGGGGTGTGTGTGTATGTGTGTGTGTGTGTGTGTGTGTGTGTGTGTGTTGTAGTTCTGATATTTCAGAATATTTCAGAATATGTTTTTGACAATTAAATGATTAAATATTATTCTAGTGTAAAGGTAGAACAGAAGTACTGAGGAATTAGTTACTTCTAATAAATCGTACTTCCTTTTGATATTTAGTTTATGGGCTGTCATAATAAATGAGGAAACAGAGATGCTAATTCTTCCCTAGTGAAGGAGGACTATAAGAGACAACAGGAGGAAACATCTTGACATTTTAACAAAGGGAACTTTCTGTATGATCAGTATTATTCTTATTTTTATGCCCACAACTATTATTGCTCAAGAAGCTGGAAGGTCTTCTCTCTAGTCTTTGATCTTAACAGTCATAATATTTTCCTGTTCTCTCTAAACCTAGCTATTACTTCACTGTATATATGAGAATTTTCCAGAAATAAATAGTATTCAGACATAGAACAAAAGAGTCTAGACTCACTCCATTCAAGAGAAAAACAATTACTGACACTGTACCGGAAAATCCATTGCTCTGGAATATTTTGTTGATTCTCCTCAGTTGCATAATTCCTAACCTAAAATCTCTCTGTCTGTATTTTAAGGATCACATTTTCCTTCCTTCCTCCCTTCTTTCGTTCTTTCCTTCCTTCCTTTCTTCCTATTTTTAGCCTAATTTTAATCCAGCCCTTCTTAAAACTCTGTTTCTAAGCTCTTGATTGATGAAGAGCCATGCCCCCCCCTTCATATTTTTTTCCTCATGCAAGTTTTCTCAAAACTCAGATTGAGAGACATTCAGATTAAAAGAACTTTTATTCCTATGTCTCACAGCCCACTGCTCTTTTCTGGTGGAACTCTGGTGCCCACCATACTTTCCTGAAATATCCAATTCATGTAATATATAAAGCTGCACAATTGTTACCATTTCAAAAACATAACTTAATGGTTAACACAAAATATGCATTGTTCACAAATCACAGAGTACAAAAATTGCAGTACACTAAGTGCTTTCTTAGTCGTTTTACTTATGATGCCTAACTCAATGTTCCCAAAGGATTTTTAGCAAATTATTAATTCTGGAAATGCTCTTTGAAAAACAAGTTCTATAGATAAATAATTTGGGGGAAAAAATCCTGCCACATCATCCCTGGAGGTTTATAATGCATATTAAAGCATCTGATAAACATAATTCATCTCAAACATAGTTGATTGTGGACCCCTTTTATTGTTAATGCATGTAAATAATTTACTTGTTACTTCTGGAAGTCTATCTTATTTGATTCTTATCAAATTCCTGAAATATGACTAATATTACAATCAATTTATGGATAGAAAGTAGGATTATTAGATATTTCAAAATTATTTTCAAGATGAATTCTAGTACCTGAAAGAGGTAGCATTTGATGATTTGTATGTGTGCTTTTATTTCACATTATCTCCAAATCAACCAAAAGCTACAACAATTAAGTGAAACTAAAATGCAAGATTATTTCTTCTTTTTGTATCCCTATGTTCTACACACACTAACAGTTGGCCTCAGGTATTTATTGCTCTCCTCTTCCTATGCAGGAACTATATCTCACTCTTACTTCTTTTCCAGGGATGAAGCCCTGATAAATCAATTGATCAAAACACAGCACACTCTTTTAGCTAGGTTTAAAAAGAAATGATAATTTATTTTGTTTTCTGTGTTGTTGTTGTTTTGTTTTCTTTTTATTCTTTACATGAAGCTTTTCATCTAGAAAAAATATGGTTATCCAGGGAACAGCAAATGTGCTAATAATTTTTTATTTCTTAAGTTGAGTAATAGGGATATGGGGATTTCTTGTGTTATTCTTGATAACCTTGCATTTATCATAGAGTTTTCAGTGTAAATATTTTAAGTCAAGAATACATGTTAACTAATGAAATATTTCAATAACAGTCAATCCTGTTCTACAAGAGGTTCTTACACATAACAATTACATAATCCTTATTATAAAAGAATATTTATTTTTTTTCAGTGTTCCAAGATTCATTGTTTATGTACCACACCCAGTGCTCCATACCAAACGTGCCTTCAATACCTACCACCAGGCTCACCCACACCCCCACCAACCTCCCCTCAAAAACCCTGTTTGTTTCTCAGAGTCCATAGCCTCCATGGTTCATCTCCTACTCTGATTTCCCCCAATTCACTTTTCCTTTCCTTCTCCTAATGTCCTCCATGTTATACCTTACAAAAACCCTGTTTGTTTCTCAGAGTCCATAGCCTCCATCGTTCATCTCCTACTCTGATTTCCCCCAATTCACTTTTCCTTTCCTTCTCCTAATGTCCTGCATGTTATACCTTATGCTCCACAAGTAAGTGAAACCATATGGTAATTGATTTCCTCTACTCTACTTATTTCACTCAGCATAGTCTCCTCCAGTCCCATCCATGTTGATATAAAAGTTGGGTTTTCATATTCTCTGATGGCTGAGTAATATTCCATTATATTTATGGAACATATCGTCTTTATCCATTCATCTCTTGAAGGGCATCTTGGCTTCTTTGTGTTTGGTGTGAGAGAATGGTCGATTTCATTCTTCTATACACAGCTGTCCAATTTTCCCAGCACCATTTACTGAAGACTGTCTTTTTTACCACTGGATATTTTTTCCTGTTTTGTTGAAGATTATTTGACCAGGGTTGCAGGTCCACATCTGGTCTCTCTACTCTGTTCCACTGGTCTATGTGTCTGTTTTTGTGCCAGTACCATGCTGTCTTGGTGATCACAGCTTTGTAGTAAAGCTTGAAATCAGGCAACATGATGCCCCCAGCTTTGTTTTTTCTATTTCAACATTTCCTTAGCAATTAGGGGTCTTTTCTGGTTCCATACAAATCTTAGGATAGTTTGTTCCAGCACTTTGAAAAATGCCAGTGGAGTTCTTTACCTCTTTGGTTAGATTTATTACCAGGTATCTTATGGTTCTTGGTGCTATAGTAAATGGAATCAATTCTCTAATTTTACTTTCTATATTTTAATTGTTAGTGTATAAGAAAGCAACTGATTTCTATACATTGTATTTGTATCCTGTCACATTACTGAATTGCTGTATGAGTTCTACTAGTTTGGGGATGGAGACTTTTGGGTTTTCTACATAGCATCATGTCATCTGCAAAGAGAGAGAGTTTGACTTCTTCTTTGCCAATTTGAATAACTTTTTTTTTTTTTTGGTTGTCTGATTGCTGTTGCTAGGACTTCTAGTACTACATTGAACAATAGTAGTGAGAGTGGACATCCTTGTCATGTTCCTGATCTCAAAGGGAAAGAAAGGTTTTTAGCATTTCCCCATTGAGAATTGTATTTGCTGTGGGTTTCACATAGATGGATTTTATGAAATCAAGGAATATTCCCCCTATCCCTCTACTCTTAAGAGTTTTAACCAGGAAAGGATGCTGTATTTTGTCAAATGCTTTTTCTGCATCAATTGAGAGGACCATTCATGTGGTTCTTCTTTCTCTTCTTATAAATGTGTTCTATCCCACTAATTGATTTGTGAATGTTGAACCACCCTTGCATCCCAGGGATAAGTTCCACCTGGTCATGGCAGATAATCCGTTTAATGTACTGTTGGAGCCTATTAGCTAGCATCTTGTTGAGAATTTTGGCATCCATATACATCGTAGATATTGGCCTGAAATTCTCCTTTTTGATGGGGTCTTTGCCTTGTTTTGGGATCAAGGTAGTGCTGGACTCATAAAAAGAGTCTGGAAGTTTTTGTTTCTATTTTTTTAAATACCTTCAGGAGAATAGGTATTATCTCTTCTTTGAATATTTGGTAGAATTCCCCAGGGAATCCATCAAGTCCTAGACTCTTGTTTTTTGGGAGGTTTTTGATCACTGCTTCAATCTTGCTACTGGTTATTGGCCTATTCAGGTTGTCAATTTCTTCCTGTTTCAGTCTTGGTAGTTTATAGGTTTCCAGGAATGCATCCATTTCTTCTAGGTTGCTTAACTTATTGGCATATAGCTGTTAATAATAATTTCTGATAATTGATATTATTTCCTTGGTATTGATCGTGTTATCTCCCTCTTCATTCATAATTTTATTAATTTGGGTCCTTTCTCTTTTCTTTTGGCTTGGGTCATTGGTTTATTGATGTTATTGATTCTTTCAGAGAACCAGATTCTAGTTTCATTTCTAGTTCATTGAACTCTGCTCTAATCTTAATTATTTCACTTCTTGTGCATGGGTTAGGCTTAGTTTGTTGTTGATTCTCCAGTTTTTTTTAAGGTGTAAAGAGAGTTTGTGTATTTGGGATTTTTCTATTTTTTTGAGTGAGGCTTGGATGGCTAGGTACTTCCCCCTTAGGACATTTACCTTATCCCATAGGTTTTGGATCAATGTGTTTTCATTCTCATTGGTTTCCATGAATTGTTTAAGTTCTTTGAATTTCTGGTTCTTGAGCATTCATTTATCAACATTCTTGAGCAGGATGGTCTTTAGCTTCCAAATGTTTGAATTTCTTCCAAACTTTTTCTTGTGATTGAGTTCCAATTTCAAAGTCTTTGGTCTGTGAATATGCAGGGAATAATATCATTCTTTTGGTATTGGTTGAGACCTGATTTGCGACCCAGTATGGGGCCTGTTCTGGAGAAAGTTCCATGTACTCTCGAGAAGAATGAGTATTCTCTTGTTTCAGGGTGGAATGTTCTGTATATATTTATGAGGTCCATCTAGTCCAATGTGTCATTCAAAGCTCTTGTTTCTTTATTGATTTTCTGTTTGGATGATCTATTACTGAGAGTGGTGTGTTAAGATTGCCTACTATTAATTTATTCATATCAATATGACTCTATCTTGATTAACAGTTGACTTATATAATTCTCTGCTCCCATATTGGGGGCATAACTCTTTACAGTTGTTAGATCTTGGCAGACAGACCCCTTAAGAATGATGTAGTGTCCTTCTTTATCTCTGACTACAGTCTAGCTTAAAATCTAATTTATTTGATATGAGAATCACTACCCTAGCTTTATTTTGAGGCCCATTGGCATGAAAGATTCTTCTCTATCCCTTCACTTTCAGTCTGGATGTATCTTTAGGTTCCAAATGGGTCTCTTGTAGATAGCATATGGACAGGTCCTGTCATTTTATCCAATCTGCAACCCTGTGCCATTTTATAGGAGCATTTAGGCCATTCACGTTGAGAGTGATTAGTGAAATATATTTTTATTGACATCCTGTTGCCTGAGAAATCCGTTTCTATAGATTGTCTCTAAATTTCTGTTCTATGTCACTCTTAGCTTCTTTCTTCTTTTATAGAACCCTCTTCCCCTTAATATTTCTTGTAGTGCTGGCTTAGTGGTCACATACTCTTGTAAACCTTGCCAGTGTTGGAAGCTCTTTATCTCTTCATCCATTTGAATGTCAGCCTTGCTGGATAAAATATTCTTGGCTGCATGTTCTCATTTAGTGCGTTGAATATATTTTGCCAGCCCTTTCTGGCTTGCCAGGTTTCTGTGGACAGTTCTGATGTTATTCTGATGGTCCTTCCTCTGTACATAAGGAATCTCATCCCCCTAGGTGCCCTTAAGACCTCCTGTTTGAAATTATGATTCATGAATTTCACAGTTAAGTGGCTGGACTTGTTGATCTTTGGGGTATACTTTCTGCCTCTAGGACACGAACACTTGTTCCATTCCCCAAATTAGGGAAATTTTCATCCAGAATTTGTTCAACTATATCTTCTAGTCTTCTCTCTTTCTCCACCACCTCAGGGATCCCAATAATTCAGACATTGGGACGCTTCATGGTGTCATTGATTTCCCTAATTCCGTTTTCATGGCTTCTAAGCTGTTTGTTCCAGGCCTTCTCCTGATCCTTCTTTTCTATCAGTTTGTCTTCTGGATCACTAATTCAATCTTCTGCCTCAGTTATCCTAGCTGTTAGGGTATTTAGATTAGATTGGATCTCATTGATAGCATTTTTTAGTAAGCCGGATCAGCCCTCACTTCTGCCCTTAGAGTTTCTATGTTGCCACTAATGGTCTTCTTCAACCTAGCCATTGCCTGGACAGTTGTTACCCTGAATTTCCTTTCAAACATACTGTTTATGTCCATATCCAATAGTTCTGAGGCAGAGGACACAATCTCTGAATTTTTCCTCTGCTGGGTATTCCTCCTCCTAGTCATTTTGGTGAGAGGTGGTTGAAGGGATGTATAGCTGATCTAAGCAAGGTCCACCTTGAAAAGTTTTGGAGCAATCAGAAGTCACCACCAAAAAGAAAGAAAAATGAAAATGAGGGAAAAAAAAAAAAAAGGATAAAACCGAGCCAAAATGAGCCCCAAATTAAGATTTATAATGTACATAAACAAAAATGAATAAAAAGACCAACAAAAATAAAAGAGAAGAAAAAAAGGAAAAACCCAGCCAAAATGAACCTCAAGAATAAGATTTATATAATACAAAAACAAAAGCAAAAACAAACACACAGAAACAGTAACAGAAAAATAAGATGGGAAGGTGGTTATAAACTCTTGATGTGGGTGACTAAGGTTATTTCAGTTCTTCCTGGGTGAATCTTGTTTTCTTTGTTAAAGGACTCAATTTTCCAGAGATACAGGGGAATTAAAACTGGTTTATAATAGGAGTAGTATTGAATAGGGAAAAAGGATTACCTTGAAGCTTATATCTATATGTTTAGAAAAAAAGAAAGAAAAAGAAACACAGGTATATGTATGAAAAAAGTTCAAGTTAAAAAGTTATGGAAAATGTTGTATTAAGCCTCTAGTTGTAATGGTAAATAGGTTAAAAAAATTAAAAGAACAAGAATCGTGAGAATGAATTAAAAAAAAAAAAAGAAAGAAAAGTTGTGTCTATGAAATATACAGGTTTGGGGACAGTACCAGGAACTTAATATATTGTTTTCCAATGATGTTGAGGTTTTGCAGTTTTATGGGGACCCTGTGGTGCTTGTCCTCTTGTTCTTTTGGCTTGTCTTCTAGAGAGGGGCCTGCAGTGTTGTTTTTCAGTCAGTCTTCCTTGGGCTGAGTAGCCCTGCTCCCCCTCAAGAGGCTTGGCTCTGTGGAAACCGGTTTCTCAGTCTTTTGTTCTCTGGAGGTTTTTGTTCTTTGGCAGCTTTTTGCAGCTTTTTGGAAGTTTAGTGGAAAGTAAATGGTCTGCACCCAGACCTCCCCCTCAGAGAGAAGCCACAGTCTGCTCCCCTCTGGGTGGTCCAGGACACACAGACTCCCCCTCTGCAAACTCCACTGAACACTGAAACCTCCCACAGGTGGTGTGCATCCCCACCCACCATCTCAGTGGTCGTCCAAGGCCCCTGCTTGTCTCTGCACCCCCGTGCCACTAAAACCATGAGCAGTATTGGTCCAGGTGACCCCGAACTGGGTGGCTGCCATTGCCAGGACAGCTGTCTGGGGTCCACGCCCATGCTTGGTACACTTACACCCAGCAGATATGCAGGTCACAAAAGGCTGTCAGCCAAGGGACCCTGACTGGAGACCATGCTGGTTTCTCTCAGGTGTGGGCTGGGTGCACTCAGACCCTATAGCTAGTCATGGATGGCTGTGGGCCTAGAGACTGCCAGCCAGCACCCACACCAGGCTCTCTCAGATGTGGACAGTAGTAAACCCTGCCTGAGTAGTGGTGCAAACGGTGGAAAGCTGTGGGCTCAGGGACCACAGACTGGAGGTCCCACCAGGCTCTCTCTGGCACAGGTGGTCACTGGATGTGACTGTCTTGGGACCCTGGGCTTAGGCCTGTGTCTGTGACCACCTGATTCCAACAGTTGCCCCTTAAGATCTTTTGCTCTTTTTGAGTGCTTTTAAGCAGTCTCCAAGTTAATGCTGGTTCCCCAACCACAGGGCACTTTCATATTGGGGTATTGCTTTCCAATTAGTTGCTTCTGGTGGCTTTCTCCCCCTTCTGTTTATCCTCCAATATCAGTCCGAGTGTTCTCACTGTGCTTTACTTCTCCACTGATATCTTACCCTCCCTAGAGAAGTGTATAATCTTACATCTCAGGCTGATTTCATGGGTGTTAAGAGTGTTCTGGTAGATATTTAGCTTATTTAGGGGACCAGTTGAAACAGGGCCTCCTACTTCTCCATCATCTTGCCCTTCTTCCTAATGTTATTCTTTATAGAAAAGAGCAGGGGCACCTGGGTGTCTCAGCTGGTTAAGCGTCTGCCTTCAACTCAGGTCTTGTTCCCTAGGTCCTGGGATTAAGCCAAACATCAGGTTCCCAGCTCAGTGGAGAGTCTGCTTCTCCTTCTCCTTCTGCCTCTCCCCCTGCTTGTGCTCTCTCTCTCTCTCAAGTAAATAAATAAAAACTTAAAAAAAATAAAGGGGGATGCCTGGGTGGCTCAGTGGGTTAAAGCCTCTGCCTTCAGCTCAGGTCATGATCCCAGAGTCCTGGATCAAGCCCCACATCAGGCTCTCTGCTTAGCAGGGAGCCTGCTTCCTCCTCTCTCTCTCTCTCTCTCTCTCTCTCTCTCTCTGCCTGCCTCTTTGCCTACTTGTGATCTCTGTCTGTCAAATAAATAAGTAAAATCTTAAAAAATAATAAAAATAAAATAAAGGAACGAACACTTTACCCACTCTTTCACATGTTCTGTTCCTCACTTCTCAGGCAGGTTTTGTTGTCTGAGGGCAGTGCATTTGGCCATCCTTATCCATGTAGGTGGTTAAGGAAGAAGCCAGGGTCTGCTTTACAGACTCAGTCATCTCAAGTTGAAGAAGTGCCTTATGTCATGAGCCTGGCAAGACTTACAAGAGAAGTCCTATACTGGGGCACAGTGGAATGCTTGCACAGGTGTTCATAAAGAATATTTAATTACCTTTTGTCTGTTATTTTCTGAATAGCCATATTCAGAAAGGGCTTGTAGAATATGGGGACCAAATTCACACTTTGAAACTGTGTTGATAAACAAAACCAATCCAAGCACATCCTTGCAGGCAAATAGCATAAGATAGGACAGAACTGAAATTATAGTCATCACCATTAATAATGAGTAGTTACTATCTGCTTACCGTATATGAGACAGCATGCTAGATAATATAAACAAATTATATCCATTTAAATCAGAGGCTCTTAGCTTATTGCCTATCAGGATCACCAGGAAGGTTTTTAGAGTATGCTTCGACCCAGCTATAATGAGTTTTAAAATGATGGCTTATGCTAAAAATACTGCATTTACAATAGCTATCAATTCAAATTTGCTCACAAATAAATCTGGTAATCTTTTGTAGAGAATATGAACATATCTCTAACCCAGCATCACTGAAGAAAATTAGTTACATTCCCTGGTATAGTATACACTATATTGTTTTATATACCCTTATTTATAGTTATATATGTATTTTCCTTATGAAAAACTATCATTGAGGTAGTTAGTAATTTGATCACTGCTGCCCTGGGTATTGTTTGAAACACAGCTGAAGAGCTGAATTATATTTTTCCAATTATAAAACCTCTGAGCTTCACAGTCTCTTTTCAACCAACTTTCAAGTACTAGAATTTTACAATAAAGAGGAAAGTTGACACGGTTTTATTCATTCTGTTACTTACAAAATGCCAGGAGGGATTCAAAGTCATAATAATTATTATTGTGAAACAGAATAGGCAATAAAATAAGGTTTTATTACTGCAGAAAAAAAACAAACAAACAATCCTACCTTCTGTAAACATCAAAAAAAGTCCTACAATTATTGCAACAAAAATAAAAACAAAAAGTTACTGCCTCTGAGAAATAAAACAGTAGACATATTATAGTCTTGAGACCCCACATTTACATAATATATTTCAGTATACAAGCATCAAAGTAACAAGTACTTTTATGTGGATGGTTTTCTTCCAAGATGTGTAGGTGCTTTTATACGCATTATTTCTATAATCTTTTCACATTACATCTGAATGGAGCCTCATTATTTTAAAAAATGATGCAGTTAAATGAGTCACCAGTATGTTCGTGTAAGAAACTGATGAATTAGAAATAAATGAAAAAATTTTTAAAGGTCTTATTTATTTGACAGACAGAGATCACAAGTAGGCAGAGAGGCAGGTGGAGAGAGAGGAAGGGAAGCAGGCTCCCTGCTGAGCAGAATGCCAGATGTGGGGCTCGATCCCAGGACCCTGGGATCATGACTTGAGCTGAAGGCAGAGGCTTTAACCCACTGAGCCACCCAGGTGCCCCAAATGAAATTAATTTTTAAATGTACTTATCAAGCTGAAAAATACCAAAAATTATATTAATGCAAGTATATATCAAGTCAGTGATATTCAACATTTACTTACATTAAACTCATATATTAACCAAGAACAGTAAATATTAAACTATTAATTATTTTTAAGAAGCAGAAAACATGTTTAGCAGACCCACTTAAGAGTATGCCTATTTTGAAAAAAAAAAAAAAAAAAAAGAAAAAAAAAAGAGTATGCCTATTTTGGAAATATAAACTTTAACACATTTATAGCACTGTTACCATTATTTTATTTTATAAAACTATCAACACTTGTTTTCAGCATTATATATTCTAAATAAAGTTTACAGCTTAGAAAATCAGTGTCATATAAATAATGCATTATCTGTGCATGTTTATTTTATTGATAAATCCATTAAAAAATGAGAAGTATTTCCTTTGTCTGGTCTAATATCCTTATTTATCAAGCCAGTGACTTATACTGAATTTCTAAAGTCTAACACATTGTTAGCAATTATATGATTAAAATGATATGATTTGTACTGAAAATTGACAGCTTAATAATCATAATACTCCAATATGTATAACTTGTAAAAACCTCAAATAATGAACCATTTCTGATTCCACACTGTCCTATCATCCTTACGTTATTTTTTTTTTAAGATTTATTTATTTGAGAGAGGGAGAGAGAAAGAGTGAGCATGAGTGGGTAGAGGTGCATAAGGAGAGAATCTTCAAGCAGACTTCCCATTGAGTGTGGAACCCAACTGAGGGCTCCATCTCATGGCCCGTGAAATTACAACCTGAGCTGAAACCAAGAGTTGGGGTTTAACTGACTGAGCCAACCAGGTGCCCCTCATCCTCACATTCTACATCTTATATTTTCCTTTCATATAGTATTTCCATCCATTCTCATACTTAAAATCTTTACTGCCACACCTTCCCCTCTACTCCCTTACTTCCTATCAAAATTAATTCATTTAATATTGAAAAAGTATTAATTTTCCACTATGTGTCTAGCACTGGCTATCACCTATCACTAAGATAGACATACTTACTAATAATCTAAGGAAAAATGTAAATATTAAGCAAAGTAATAAATTGTTTAAAGTCTGTCAATTGTTTTGAAGCAAAAAATTAATCTGAGAATGTGTAATAAGGAGCCTTAAGCTTAGTGAAGTTTAGGGGAGCTTATATTTAAACATCAACACAAAGTATGAATTGGAGTTAGCTAGATAAAGTAGGTTGAGAGATAAGAGTTTTCAATCAGAAAAGAGTAAGTTCAAAGGTATTAAATCCAGAGGGAATACAGAAGGAAAGATGGAGGTGAGACAGAACATACTAGACTAGAGAAAGTTTTGGGGAGTTATAATAATAGAGCTTTGGTATTAAGGTTGGAAATTTAGGATGACAAATAATAAATGGATGGGTGATAGAGACATTGGACAAGGATGCATGGTTTGTATATAGCTAATTTAGTGGTTAATTAAATTTCATTATTTAAACAGATGTACTCAGCTCTTCCGGGCTGGAGACTAGGAGGCCGCCATTTTCATTCCCGTCCTCCAGACTCTACGGAAAGTGCTCAGGGAACAAAAGCTCCCGAAAGCAAAACCGAGTGGATTACTTAGCCCGGCCCCTGGTAAGGGCGGTGCAGTTCTGCCTCAGGCAAAGACACTTGAGAATCACTACAACAGGCCCCTCCCCCAGAAGATCAAAAGAAATCCAGCCAAGACCAACTTCACTTAACAAGGAGAGCAGCGGAACTCCAGAGGAGGAGAAAGCAAAGCGCGGAATTCATGGCTTTCTCCCCATGATTCTTTAGTCTTGCAGTTAATTCAATTTTTTCATTAAAGGGCATTTTCCTAGGGTCTTTACCACCCTTTTAGTATTTTATTTTCTTCTTCATATAATCTTATCTGGAAAAAATGACAAGGCTGAAAAACTCACCAAAAAAAAAAAAAAAAAGAACAAGAGACAGTACCAAAGGCTAGGGACCTAATCAATACAGACATTGGGAATATGTCAGATCTAGAGTTCAGAATGACAATTCTCAAGGTTCTAACTGGGCTTGAAAAAGGCATAGAAGATATTAGAGAAACCCTCTCTGGAGATATAAAAGCCCTTTCTGGAGAAATAAAAGAACTAAAATCTAACCAAGTTGAAATAAAAAAAGCTATTAGTGAGGTGCAATAAAAAATGGAGGCTCTTACTGCTAGGATAAATGAGGCAGAAGAAAGAATTAGTGATATAGAAGACCAAAT
>PISX010014953.1:0-51251 GCA_004024625.1 Mellivora capensis | reverse complement strand
AATTAACAAGTCAGGAAATGACAGATGCTGGCGAGGATGTGGAGAAAGGGGAACCCTCCTACACTGTTGGTGGGAATGCAAGCTGGTGCAACCGCTCTGGAAAACAGCGTGGAGGTTCCTCAAAAAGTTGATCCAAGCATTCTTAAGCAAGGTGGTCTTTAGCTTCCAGGTGTTTGAGTTCCTTCCAAACTTTTCCTTGTGACTGAGCTCCAGTTTCAAAGCATTGTGATCTGAGAATATGCAGGGAATAATCTCAGTCTTTTGGTATTGGTTGAGTCCTGATTTGTTACCCAGTATGTGGTCTATTCTGGAAAAGGTTCCATGTGCAGTTGAGAAGAATGAGTATTCTGTTGTTTTAGGGTGGATGTTCTGTATATATCTATGAGGTCCATCTAGTCCAATGTGTCATTCAATGCTCTTGTTTCTTTATTGATTTTATGCTTGGATGATCTGTCTATTACTGAGAGTGGCGTGTTAAGATCTCCTACTATTAATGTATTCATATCATTATGACTCTTTATCTTAACAGTTTTTTTATGTAATTGGCTGCTCTCATATTGGGGGCATAAATATTTACAATTGTTAGATTTTCTTGGTGGATAGTCCCTTTAAGAATTATTTAGTGTCCTTCTGTATCTCTGACTACAGTCTTTAGTTTGAAATCTAATTTATCTGATATGAGAATCACTACCCCAGCCTTCTTTTGAGGCCCATTGGCATGGAAGATGCTTCTCCATCCCTTCACTTTCAGTCTGGGTGTATCCTTAGGTTCGAAATGGGTCTCTTGTAGAAAACATATGGATGGGTCCTGTCGTTTTATCCAGTCTGCAACCTTGTGTCGTTTTATGGGCACATTTAGGCCATTCACATTGAGAGTGATTATTGAGAGATACATTTTTATTGACAGTGTGTTACCTTTGAAGTCTTTCTTTCTTTAGATTGTTTCCATATATTTCTGTTCAATGATATTCTTAGGATTTTTCCTCTTTTATAGAAGCCCCCCTTAATATTTCCTGCAGTGTCAGCTTGGTTGTCACATACTCTTTTAAACCTTGTGGTCTTGGTAATTCTTTATCTCTCCATCCATTTTGAATGTCAGTCTTGCTGGATAAAGTATTCTTGGCTGCATGTTCTTCTTATTTAGTGCCCTGAATATGTCTTGCCAGCCCTTTCTGGCTTGCCAGATTTCTGTGGACAGGTCTGACATTATTCTGGTGGGCTTTCCTCTGTATGTAAGGAACTTCTTTGTCCTAGCTACTTTCAAGAGGTCCTGTCTACAATTATGATTCATCATTCTCACTATCAGGTGTCTTGAGGTCTTTCTAGATTCTATAATCTTGGGCGGAGACTGTTCTGCCTCTAGTACATGAATGCTGGTTCTATTTGCAAGATTGGGAAAATTTTCATGGAGAATTTGTTCAACTATATCTTCTAGTCCTCTTTCTTTCTCCTCCCCCTCAGGGATTCCAGTAATTCTGACATTGGAATGTTTCATGGCATCATTTATTTCCCTAATTTTGTTTTCATGGCTTCTAAGCTATTTGTTCCAGGCTTCCTCCTGATCCTTTCTCTCTATCTGTTTGTCCTCTGGATCACTAATTCTATCTTCTGTCTAGGTTACCCTAGCTTTTAGAGAATTTAGATTGATTGGAACTCATTGAGAACATTGTGAACATCATCCCTGGTGGCTTTCACTTCTGTCCTAATCATTTTGTCATCCATGGCTTTCTCCAACCTAGCTATTGCCTGGATAATTGTTAGCCTGAATTCCCTTTCTGACTTATTGTCTATGTCCATAGCCATTAGCTCTGTTGAAGAAGGCCAGCCTCTGAATTTTTCTTCTATTGGGCGTTCCTCCTCCTAGTCATTTTGCTAAGAGATGGATGAACGGATGTAGCTGAATGTATCGACTGTGGTGCATGCAAGGTGCACCCTGGAATGCTTCTGAGCAATCAAAAGTCCTCACCCAAAAGAAAGAAAAAAGAAAGAAAAAAAAAAGAGAGAGAGACAGGAAAAAAAAAGAAAGATAAAATAAAAGAGAAGGCCCAGCCCAAATGGGCCCCAAGGTAAGATTTATGAAGTATACAAACAAAAACAGACAGCCACCAATGAATGATTATAAAATTTTCATGTCATATAGTATTACAATAATTTTCATAATACAGTATTGGCCACATAGTTACTTTAAAAAAAAAAACAAAACCACTTAACCGGTGATGTTAGGCTGATAATGCAGTTTCTCCAGTGATGAGAGAGGCATACTGTACAGTAATATAATTCTTTGAAAGTAAAGTTATAAAACAGTAAGAAAACTAATATGTTACTAATTGTATATTAAATATCACTCACTTTTTGCCCATGTAAGGATAAATGATCTACTTCCATACAGGTCTTGTATATGGTGTTCTACATGATGGACCCTTAGCCACTGATAATGACACAGAAACATTTATTTCACCCAGTTCTTATACAGTTAATACATTTTCACACAAGGACACACACACATGAACAACAGCTAAGTTTGTTTACTGTACAGCATAATGATTATTTAGTATTCACTAAGTGGAAGTAGATCATCATAAAGGTCTTCATCCTCATCATTTTCATGTTGAGGAGGAGGAAGAAGTAGGGATGTTGGCCTTACTGTCTTAGGAGTGGCAGTGGTAGAAGAAATGGAAGAGGTGGAAGGAGAGGCAGGCACTTCTGGTGTAACTTTATGGAAATACCCATAATTTCTGTCTGACTTTTTTGCCTTTTTCATTTCTCTAAAAATGTTGCTATATAGTACCAATCAGTCCTTCTTCCACCATTTGCTTTAGTTTAAGTGCTGGTATCATAGAAGGGTCCATGTCATAAGTGAATTCAAAAGCAGTCTTCAATAATCAGAACCTTCTGCCACATTGTCTAATGTCAGTTTGTTTGCTGACACTGCTTCTTTTGTGTCTTCTTCTTGATGTAGAGGCTGAATTAGAGATGTGTTTGGAAGCAAGTAGACCTCATGGGCTGGATGGGGGCATTGTCCAATATAAAAAAATGGATGTGTTTGTTTTCCCCTTGGGGTGCTGAAATCTAGCTAAAAAAAAAAGGGGTCTTTGAATGTAGTTTTGATTGTTTTCTACATTTTTTTTAAAGATTCCATTTATTTGTCACAGAAAGAGTGACAGAGTGAGCGAGTGAGTGAGCACACAAGCAGGGGGAAGCAGGCAGAGGGAGAAGCAAGCTCCCTGCTGAGCAAGGAACCCAATATGGGACTCAATTCCAGGACTTTGGGGTTATGACCTGAGCCGAAGGTAGACATTTAACTGAGGCACCCAGACATCCCTGCTTTCTACAGTTTTTTTAATTTGGTTTGTGGCCCTTGGAATTGTAATTGTAATTTTTAATTATCTTCAAAGAACGAAGATTTAAAATAATGTCTCACTGAACAGGTTAGATAGCTCAGTTGCTCTTGGGTCAGTGTTTTATATATATATACTATATATATATATATATAATATCTATGTATATACATATAGATATATATACACATAAATATAAATATGTCTATAATATATATACATATAGATATATAAATATATATACACACACAAATTTCTTATTAGATTTTGAACTTTTTTTTTTGAAAGATTTTATTTATTTATTGAAGGAGAGCAAGTGAGTGAGAGACAGAGAGAGAGAAAGCATGGGGGCAGAGGGAGAGGGAGAAGCAGACTCCTTGCTGAGCAAGGACTCTGATGTGGGACTTGATCCCAGGACCCTGGGATCATGACCTGAGCCAAAGGCAGACACTTAGCCAACTGAGCCACTGGTACCCAGATTTTGAACTTCTTAATTCAGCTGATTGTACTTAATGCCCAAGATTCATACTACTGTACTACAGACTTTTTTTTCAGAGCAATAAATCTTTGGTTCATTATGATTCCACTCAACCAGAGGCCTGCTGAAATGATTTATTATTTGGAGATGATACATTTGATGGTTTTTTTCACTCCATAGTCAGATGTGCTTTATTGTCAAGTGTATATTTAGCTTGGGTTTTTGAACTGTAATGGTGATCTGCTGCCTTTTTTTTTTCTTAAATAAAATTTGACTGAAAATGTTTGTCATTTTTTAATGAGTTAGCTAAAGAAATGCAGCTACTATTCCATATTAAGCCTGCATTTCTTCCCTAAATTCCACTTAGGTTAAATTGGTTTTCTTTTTCTCTGATTTTTAATACCACAAAATAATTTCAGAACGTATTACTAGTTAAGTGTAACAATTAATGGTTTAATTTCACAGATCTCACTGTGACGTTTTTCTTGAGAGGTATAGCAGTCCATTGGCAAAAGTGCATGTAATTTTCCTTCCTTCTTATTTGTTAGATTCTATTCAGTTATGGTCTTTTCTTTGATTATCAAAGACTCTCACTGCAGGCAGTGCTATTGCTTATTCCTAAGAATATTACTGCAAGTTGTATCAGTAACGCTACTTGCCAATTCGATTGTGTGGAAAGTTTCTCATCTCCTATTCATGTTAATCAGTATCAAGCACCTGTGGATGCTTTAGGATGAGACTGTAGTGCAGAATTCATGAATTCTGTCCCCAGGAAATTTGCAGTGAAGCAGGTGCTGGATGGATTTTTTCTCCCTCCCTACCCATGAGCTCTGTTAATTCTACCTTCAGTAGGCCTGATGTTTGAATAAACCAGATGTCTAATAAATTATTTTCATGCATAGAATTTCAGCTTTTTGTACTCTAGTATAGCTTGTTCTTATTCCTGAAAGTTTAATAGCAATGTGATTTAAGGTTTTGTTTTGCTTTTTATGAGAGGGATATGAGTGATTTAACTCAGGTGCTTTTAAGAACTGATAGGTAATCCTATTGCCTTTCTTTTTCTAATTAAAGGATTCCTAAGTACCTTGGAGGGAGAAAAAAATGCAATGCCTTACCAGCAAGGTACTTCCTGACTTTAGAGATAAAGCACCAATAAAGCCAATCCAGAAAAAGGGCTCTTGTCCAAGCTTTCTTGTTGTACAACCACAAGACTGGCAGCTGGTGTTTACTTTCTTTCAGGGCTTGGGGGTTAGAGCTTTATAGATAAGGGCTGTCCTGATCATAAACCTGACTGCAGTGGCACAAAATAGGAGAGTTAGTCTATCTCTTCCTGCCTTAAATCCTGGTGCTTGCTTCACTTACCAATAATGTCCTTTGGCTTTTTTTTTTTTTTTTTTTTTTTCAGAACAGGGCACTTCCATTTGTATTAAAAACCTATTCAGGCAGATATCCTTTCTGTTCAGTGATTTTCTTAATGGTGTCTGGGAACTCATCCTCTTCCTCTCAGTTGGCAGAAGCTGCTTTTCCTGTTATCTTGACATTTTCTAAGCCAAACCTTCTTTCTAAAGTCATCAAACTATTCCTTTGCTGGCATTAAGTTCTCCAGCTTTAGTTCCTTTACCTTCCTTTTGGCTTAGGTTGTCATATAATGACTTTTCTTTGAATCATATTAGAGTCTATAGGTATGCCTTTCTTATAGCAATCCTGCACCCACAATAAAAGATGCATTTTCAAGACAAGATAAAAAACCGTTTCACAAAAAGTGCAAGGTTTCTGCATCTGCTGGTGTAGCTGAAGTGGTGGCTTCACAAACTGTCTTTTCTTTGTTTACACTGGCCCTTAACTCTGGATGCATTTATCTTTAAATGGTGGGCTGCAGACCTCATTCTGTGGTACATGTCAGGCAATTCAACTTTGTCTTGTAACACAATGACTTTTCTCTGCTTCTTAGCAGCACTTCCAGCATCACTAGAGGCACTTTGTGTGGGTCCCTTGGGGTTAGGGTTTATGGTATTGCATTAAACATGAAAAATATGTGAGAACCACAAGAGATCACATTTTGTGATATGAATTTTACTGGAGAGAGAAACTGTTCATGTGGAGGAATTAGTGTCACACAATGTTTTAGGCAGATATTCACAATGCTTGAGCTCACTGCAATAGTAACAGAAGGTGGCTATGAAATTACCACAGTAGTACAGTATGTGCTACAGTTAATTTTATGTGGCTTTGATTTAATACTGCATCTTTACGTTTGCTTTCATTTCTTTCATTTGCAAATGGTGCCGTGTACTATCTGTATGTTTGGATACATTTTAACTTTTCATAGTAGATTTGGGTATATTTTATTGTACTAAATGATAAAATCTACACATATTTTATGCACTCATGACATCTAGCTTTTTCTTAAAATTTTCCATATTTCTAGGCTATGCAATTCATCTGTGAGTTTTTTCGAATTGTTACAAACTACCAAACATTTTCCAATATACTTAGTTGAAAAAATTCTGTGTGTAAGTGGACCTGTGTTGTTCAATTCATGTTTTTCAAGGGCCAGTGTACTATTGGGGGAGTTTACATTGCTAAAACCTTTCTAAGGTTACTTGATAATTTCAAACAAAAGTTAATTTGCATATATTCTTGCCTTAACAGTTCAGTTTTTAAAGAATTTATCTTGGTATTTGCCCAAAAGTGCATAAGCATATATTATTTATATGTCTTCCTTTATTATGTCATTGTTTATAACAATGAAAGAGTAGAAATGAGTTAAATGTTCACCGGTGAAGGCTGATTAAAGTAATAGAGTAGAATAATAGACTTTTTTTTAAAAAAAGATTTTATTTATTTATTTGACAGAGAGAGACACAGCAAGAGAGGCAACACAGGGGGAGTGGGAGAGGGAGAAGCAGGCATCCCACAGAGCAGGGATCCAGATGCAGGGCTTGACCCCAGGACCCTGGAATTAGGACCTGAGCCAAAGGCAGACGCTTAACTACTGAGCCACCCAGGTGCCCCTCTTTTTTACTTTGTATTTCATTTTTTTGCAACGAGAATGTAGTGTAGTGATGGGAAGAGAAAATAGAACAATACCTGATTACATCTAAGATGATCCATACTGGCCCTTTGGGTTTCTTAGCTTTTTTTGTTCATTTCATTTTGCTCTGTGTGTGTTTGTGTGTGTGTGTGTTCCTTTTAAATTTTTCTTATGAATTCTCTGGCAAATTTGGAGTGTTTTCATGAGAGATATGAATTAGGTGCTTTTCTAAACTGAAACCATGAACTTTCTTTTTTCCTTCTCTTACACTTGTCTTTTTCTTTTCACATGCCTTTGTGCATGTTTAACTGACTTTCTCTTTTATTGTACAGGCATTAATATGAACTATCTTTATAAATCAGAAATTTACTTTTCTCAGGGTAGTTGTATCTTTAAGGTATTGAAAGTATCGTGGTATGCAAAAATAGAAACTGGGACCAGAAAATTTATATTTTATTTAATATATTGAAATGTAAATTTCCCAAAACTCTAGATATTTAAAATTGTTCAATAAATAATACTTTTTTTTTAAAAAAGAATTGATTCATCTCCCTGAAATGCATGAGGGGAAAGAATTTTTTTTTTTTAAGCATGACCTTTCTTTAAAAATGTCAGTAAATGATAGAGGACTCTATTCTGAGTTTCGTTTTTTTCATGTCTAATAAAGATATTTGTTAAATTATATTTAGCCCATGATTAAGTTATAATTTTATGTTAGTCATTGTGCTTTTTTTCATTTGAAACAGATATACTGATATTTTTTAAGCTGCATGTTCTAAGATTAATTTTTCTGACATTGAAAAATATATTACTTTCAAATAGTTCTTTTAGAAGTTATTTGGGGAAAAACTAAGTATCCTCCAAATATCTGATATATTAAGAACTCAATATTTATAATGGAGTATAATAATAACTAAATTTACATAGCATGCACCTATGTACCTAGCACTGTGTGTTGCACGTATATTAACTCATTTAATCCTAACAGGAAGCCTAGGAGGTAAGAAGAATTATTATTATTATTATTATTATTATTATTTTTAAGATTTTATTTATTAATTTGACAGACAGAGATCACAAGTAGGCAGAGAGGCAGGCAGGGGGAGGGGGAAGCAGGCACCCCACTGAGCAGAGAGCCCAATGTGGGGCTCGATCCCAGGACCCTGGGCTCATGACCCGAGCGGAAGGCAGAGGCTTTGACCCACTGAGCCACCCAGTGCCCCGGTAAGAATTATTATTATTCCTATTTTACAGATGAAGAAAATTGAGACATAAGATTTACCCATGGTCATATGATTAGCTGAGCCAGGGCTTAAACCCAGGCAACATAGCTGCAGAGTCCATAATCTTCACTAAGGATGGACACTAGTGCCAATGTTTAGTAAAGACTCAGTACATTTTTGTTAGACCAAAATTTAAAGAGGGCAGCATTTAAAAACAGTATCATGTAAGTAGCATTTTGTTTATAGTATAGGGAAACAATATACCAAATTTTTCAAAAGAAAAGAAAGGAAAATGTAAGGATATTAGCATTATTTTAGATTATTATTTTCTTGATTCCCCATGAAGTTTAAGATATTTTAGATGGTTTTAGATGGCTATAACCTTTTACATATATGACCTTTGGAAACAGTGATAAGATCATTGAAGCTTTTCATCTACTATTTTATTCTACTTGTTTTGTTTCTTTGTCTTTTCAATCAAGAAACATTTAGTGTCACTAAAAAATATGCTATTAAATTTGACACCAAGTATAAACTAACTTGAACAATTCTTTAGTGCCATGTAAGAACTTTAAATATGGAATGAGATGGTGTCTTTAGAATATATTTCATTCATCAGAAAAGGTATTTATATGAACATCAGGGGAGAATAATTTGGTTTCCTTCATTTGAAATATACAATTTACATTTTGCTATTGAGATCTATAAACTATGTGCCATAACATGGAAAACAGTTATTTTTGTGTATGGATAACATTAACAGAATTCTTTATCTCTCTGTAGACAATGTTCAGTTTCTGTCATTGCATACCTCCTTTGTCATAATTACCTTGCTTTCTCACCTCTCCTTTTCATAGTTTATTCCTCTCTGTCGTCTCCTCTACTCTTCTCTGTCTACATATAATCATAATTACTTTTTAAAAATCAAATAAAATAATTTATTTTCTTATACTCTCCCACTTATTTAAAATTATTTAAAATTGTGCCACTTTTTTTATTGCTTCATATTTGAACCTTAAATTTCTTATGGATTTTTTTTAATTGTAATTACTTTTTAATGTAGGTAATGGGATGCTAGGATGTTCATAGCTTACAGAAAGAAAGCCTGGATCATTCTGCCTTCTCTTAAAACTTACTGTTGGAGAGGCCACTTCCAAATATGAATAGTTCTATGACTCATCTCACCGTCAATCTCATAGGGAGAAACATGTCTCCTGCATAGAGACCCACTAAATATTTCTGAACATGACCTTCAGCATACATCATTTTGAGAGGGAGTTGGATGAGTGAGTAAGGTTCTCCAAGGCCTGCTTGAGACTAAAAACAAGGCTGTGAATATAACCCAGCAATTCTGACTTCAGGTTTTGTGGTATTTCAGGAGTACTACCTTAAGATGATCCTTCTTTTTATGTAAGGGATAATTTTTGCCATACTGAACATAATAGATGACACTAGGGGTCATTTGATTTCCTAAAGTTTGAATATAACAAATTGATTAGAATTTTACTTGTAGATATTTCTCTAGGGCTAATGAAAATTTTGCAACTCTGCTGTTCATGTTCACACATCCCTCAAAAATCACATTCAAAATTTACATTTTTTAAGTTTTCTAAGCTTATCAAAATAATTTTTATTGCCTTATCCAAATATGTTCAGCTGGGTCCAGGAATAATTGTGTTATTTTAAAAAAATTACTTAAATGGACTTTCTTTCTTTTCACATTCAACTTACACAATTAACTTCTGGATTTGTATTGAGTTGATAAAACTCTAAAGAAATGATATCGTGTCAATTAGAGCTATTATAACTGGCAATAATCTTATGAGTTTTTTTTTCCTACCTCAGTATAATCAGCATTTACAGGAAAAGAAAGGTTACACAGACCATTTCTGTTCATAGGTTTACTCTAATCTGCTGAGATATACATTTTTTTCTATAAAACCAATGTCAAAGGTGGTCGTGAAAAGCTCAAGCATAAAAAGTAAAAGTCTACTTTTTTATAGCAAAGAGAAGGAAATGCATCTCACATAAAATATTAATCAAATTTAACTACCTAATGATTTTATGAAAGTCCTTGATCAGTATGAATGGACATATCCATACTTCTACATCATTGCTGGGATTATAAAGTACACCTTCATTTGAAATATACAATTTACATTGTATAAATGTACT
The DNA here is from genome assembly GCA_004024625.1 of Mellivora capensis. Taxonomy (NCBI): domain Eukaryota; kingdom Metazoa; phylum Chordata; class Mammalia; order Carnivora; family Mustelidae; genus Mellivora; species Mellivora capensis. The sequence continues at coordinate 41,003 of PISX010014953.1, read as the reverse complement.
TGGAACATCTTTAGGGAAAACAGTACTTGAACAGTCTTTACCCAGCACACATTTAATACAGAACTGCTTATATGTGAGATAAATTTAAGCACTATGGGCGCTGAAAATATTTCCATGTCATTGTGTCAGCCCTACTGTTATAGGGCAGCTCAGTGATAAGAACAAATATGGGAGGGGAGGCTTCAAGGCAGACAGATAGTGATAGATTTATTTGCTCTTTCATTAGCTCATATATTTACTCATTGATTAAAAAATATTCATTGATGGGGCTCTTGGCTGGCTCAGTTGGCTAAGCATGTGCCTTCAATTCAGTTCATGATTCCAGGGTCTAGGGATCAAGCCCTACATTGGGATCCCTGCTTACTGGAGAGTCTGCTTCTCCTCTCCCTATGCCCCTCCCATCTGCTCATGTTCTCTCAAATAAATAAAATCTTTAAAAAAATATTCATTGATCACTTGCTGTGTGGAACACACTTGTCATCACTGAAGATACCTTGATCAGTGAAATAATACTTTCTCAACCTTCAAGAACTGTACATACCTATGGGGATGATGATATTAAACAATAATTGAACACTTATTTAATTGCAAGTGTAACTACCACTGCAAAACTAAGAGTGGTGTGTTCTGAAAGTGTATCACTGGAAACCTGATAGAACTAATGGATTGAGGGAAAGTTGAGACCCAGAGGTTGAGCAAGAGTTAGAGAACAAAGCCCATAAATCTTGGGTCAAAATAACTTTTGAGAGAGATAGTCTAATATCCGGGATAATATACGAGAAGTGAGTTAATTATTTTATAATTTTATAACCCTCAAAGGCAGAGAAAAGTTATGACTGAGATTACTAGTTAGCAACGCCATATCTAGTCTCTTTTTCTTCTTTACTAAAAGAACCCAATGTTATTTGAAGAACAATATACCCAGCTAAAACGACTACTTTTTTCAGGTTGCTTTATAGTTATAGGGTAGTTATTTGAATAGTTTTAATTAATGAAAAGGAAGTAAAAGTTATCAGATTGGGAAAGTTCTTCAGAGAAGGTTGTTCAGTTGTTATACACATTTTTTTTTGCCTTTTGTTCTTTCCCTCCATTTCTGAAATGAGAATGTTATGTCTGGAGCTATGGTGAGTATCTTGAGAACATAAGAATGGGGGCTACAATATAAGAACGGTACAAGAGAAAGCATGGAAGGGCCTACATGTCCAATGCTATTGTGGAGCTCCTATGCTCCTGGATTCTTAATGTCCACTTTCTTTAACTGAGGGAATAAAAGAAAAATTTGCCTGCAAATACAGAAGGCAAATAAAATCTTATCTGAGGAAACATCAGAGAGCTATAAATCCTCTCCCTGCTCTTATATTGATGAAGAAAGAAATAAATATTCAAATAAATATGTTTGTTTAATGAGCTATTTATATGTTTATGTGTCCATACAAATAAATATATGGTATACATATGTTTATGTATTTATACAAGTAAGTGTATTTATACAATAGGTAACAGAAGAATTGAAAAGTGAAGGATATCATTTGTAGCTATGGTGATCAAGAATGGAAGAAGAGGTTCTGCTTGAACTGGGTTTTACAACTGTTAAGTTTACCTCCAAATTTATTTATTTTATTTTTTTTAAAGATTTTATTTACCCATTTGAGAGAGAGTGAGAGAGAGCATGAGAAGGGAAAAGGTCAGAGGGAGAAGCACACTCCCCCATGGAGCTGGGAGCCTGATGTGGGACTTGATCCTGAGACTCCAGGATCATGACCTGAGCTGAAGGCTGTCACTTAACCAACTGAGCCACCTAGGCGTCCTTACTTCCAAATTTAAAAAGGATTTTAGTGCCAAGAGAATGTTCTGAAAAATTTTTCCATAGCACTCAGGAACAAATGTACTTTTCCAGCAGAAGTTGGTCGTGCTTTAGTATAACTTCTTTGCTACTGTGATGCTGATGGTTTAAGATTGAAGACCTAAAGTTAAAGAGATAGTACAGTTGTCAGGTATATTTTAGGGCCCATAGCAGGATTGTTTTGGTAGTTAGGACAAGAAAGGGATAAAGTGAGAAAAGTTTCAATATACATAACTAATGACTTTTAGATATGGGAGAGGAAGGTGAAGAAAAGTGAATGCAGCTTTCTATTTTCAGAGCTGGTTAAATAAAGAATTATTGTAAGTAGATGAGAAAGGATAGATGGCAGGGTAGTTGGAGAAGGGAAGATAAAGGAGTTTTATTTTAAGGCAGTCTGAGGATAATGAAGTGAAAATGTCAGCGAATAACTAGAAATTTGTGATTCAGGTATGAATTGTATGATAGAGAAATTAGGTGGAATCAATGGTTTTATTGTCTACTTGATTTTGTCTGTCAGCACTTTTTATTATTCTTTACTGAATCTTGAAGTATCATGGTACAGCTGACATTTTTAGTTCCTTTTATAAAACAGTGTTGGGGTAAAAGGTCTCTTTTAGTGTGTCAGGAGATTATGGACAATAAAATCAATATTTTCTATTTTTGCCTGTCACTTACAATTAACAGTATAATTTTGTATTTGTAGTAAAATATTTTTGTTCTAAAATAACACTTATTCTTTCCTAAGTTAAATATTTAAAAATGTATGTGTTCAAGATGATGAATGTTAAGAAAGCTGAAAAATGGCAAGGGTAACTCTACATGTTCACAATTATAATTTGTGACAGGCAAAACAAGGATAATTTGATCATCATCTGAAATGCCTTTCTTCTCTATAAATCTGAAGTTAAGCAACTTGGATAAGCGTATTGGTAAATTGCTTGTTTTGTTTTGTTTTTGTAAAAGTTTTATTTTTTATTTTATTTTTATTAGTTTCAGAGGTAGAATTTCATCAGTTGCATATAACACTCAGTGCTCCTTACATCAAGTGCCCTCCTCAAAGCCCATCACCCAGTTACCCCAACCCCCCACCCATCTCCCCTCCAGCAACCCTCAGTTTGTTTCCTATAGTTCAATCTCTTATGGTTTGCTTCCCTCTCAATTTTCATCTTATTTTATTTTTATACCCTCCCCATGTTTATTTGCTTTGCTTCTTAAATTTCACATATGAGTGAAATCATATGGTATTTGTCTTTCTTTGACTGACTTATTTCACTTACATGGTATCCTCTAGTTCTGTCCACATTGTTGGATGGCAAGATTTCATTCTTCTTGATGCCTGAGTAATATTCCATTGTATAAATTCCTTTAATCAAAGTTTTCTGCACCTTCAGAAAAATTTCACTACACTTATGGCCTGTAATTTTTTTTACTATATATATATAATATACATATATATATAATATAATATGGATATATATAAATCAAAATCTTTACTCAAATATATATATATTTGAGTAAAGATTTTGATTTAAAGCTTTGATTGAAAGTTTCATTGAAGTCTTCTTAACTGATAAACTTCATTATAAAAGAAATTCCAGATTTTTTTTTAATAATTATATATTTGGGATTTTAAAATGAAATTTTAGACTGGAATATACTTAGGCATGAAAAAACATCTAGAACAGTTTATGCAAAAAATGTAATGAAAGCTTATTTTAGCCAAAGCATGGTTAGTGGTCTTTATTATATTATGCTTTCTAACATTCTTTTTACATAAAATGCTGTCAGATCCATTGTATATTGCTGTGGGCTCATCCTTCTAGTGATAGTTTACCTGGTAAGTACCACAAGATTAAGATTCTACTCTGCCTTTGTGGCTCTGAGCTTGTCACCCTTTTGAGTTTTGGTTTGAAAGCCTGAGGGTCTGTTTTATTTCTTCCTGCAAGTTCCACCCTTCAAAGTTTTCAGCTTTACCCTTTAGCTTCCTACCCCGTTCAAGTTTAAGTATCTTGAAAGGCTTGTATTTGGGCATGGGACCTTCAACTTGGTTGACAGAATTGAATAAAATCACAAAGGATGTGAAATGGTTTTTCCAAAACATAAATGGGATGACGTGTTTTCCTTTGAGGCTGGTTGAAACTAGTGATTTTTTTTTTTTTTTAAACTGCCTGGGATACTGTCTTCATGTGATTCCCAACAACTTAACTACTTTTCATTGTTGTTGTTTGTTTAGGGCTTAAAATACTAGAAGCTTTTCTTTTAAATAGCCAGTTGACATCTCTCCAGGCAAGGAAGATATCACTGAGGTTTACACATAGTTTCACACCTAATAGAATTAATAATGCTAATGACAACAATGATGGCAGTAGAAGGAAACACTAGTGCTTATTATGTATCAGATACCATTCTAATAATTTTACATATATCAATTATTTTAATTCTATGATTATGTCATTTTTTGATAGGGCCTGGATTTTCCAGATGAAATCAGGACACCTTAGATTCACCTTTAATTTGCATTGAGGCATAGCTTTTATTTCATCAGGCATTTTATCACATTTTTCCTCAGTTTCTACTTGCTCTTATTGCCCCTGGAAGCTGGACATAGCTTCTAGCACTGCCAGCCCCTCAAAAGAATGGAATTTTTAATGCTCTATGTTTCTTTGAAAAACTGGCTACCAGTTCAAAGGCTGTCATTTAAGTCTATGACCTAGATTCATGTTCTAGCTAAAAAACTAAACCAGGAGGATGTGAATCAGGCATTTTTAGTTTTTGTTCCAGGACTCATATCTGCTGCAAAGAATGTGAAATTTTCCAAACAAAGGGAAAGGATACAAATAACTAGATTGAAAAAAAAAGCATGAGAAATATCTGTCATATCCACTCATTGTGTGCCTTTCTTATTTTCTGTGATGTATATAAAGGATCACGCACAGAGATTTGATGATCTTACCTCTACATACATTTTTTCCTACATACTGTTTTTTTCCTGAAATGGTGTTTAGGATACCATCTGTAGGTATTGTTTAAATTATTGCTCTTAAACAATGTTTCAGATTTGTCTTAGTAACTATTTGTCTAGGAAATTGACTTGAAATATCAGTCTCTTAGACAAAATGAGAATTGAACATGAGTAAGAGGAGCATAGAAGCATTGATAAAGGACAAAAGCAGGGAATATGTTTTCAGAGAAGAATGGATATGCTATAGGAAGAGACGATCATGAACAATTGTAGTACATCTACACTTGGTAGAGGACACGTTGAATCTATTGAAATTTAGGATAACTAGTTCGATGAATTTTCCTTGGTGGGAGCATACTGTCTTTTAAGAAAACTGATCACTCATGAAGTTTCTTATCTTTGCTTCAAGGCATTAAAAGAATAATAAAGACGTTTCTATATGGCAGCAGCCAAAGCCATCAATCATATACAGGCTAGGCACTGGAAAAAGGAATGAGTGGTGATGCCAGGCAGGGTGTTACAGAAGCCATAACCATGATAACTTCAGATGAGAAAATTAAAATATATAGTAGGTACAATCAAGAGCTTTGCAAAGCTTCCCTAAACACTCTGAGTGTATTGTGTGCACTCAAGATTTCTTTGTGCTTTGGCACTCCCACTTTGCCTTCACATACCACAGAAGCAGCCCCAAAAGATCCAGAAGTCATCTTTGGAGCTACTACTGGTATTGCTTATCTTCAGCCTACCCTTACTAAATATTCTGTTGATGCTGGCAAGCAAACAACTGCTGACATATTTTAGTTGACTTATGGAGTGTGGTATTTTCTCTTTAACACGGAACTTAAACCAGAAATGTGGGTTTTCATGTAAGAATCTCCTCCCCAGTACCCATACCATATTTAATGATTCTTTGGAAATAGAAGATAATGTTGTTGGCATACGCTTGAAAGAGATAAGGGCATGAGAAATGAGAGAAAGCATGTTTTATAAAGTATGGCTCCTCGATGGACTTTAAAAGTATGATTTTTCAGTATCCAAATTTGTTTGACTTACTTGAAACATTAAAATACTTCCCTATTAGCCCAAACCCTGAATTTCATTATTATTTTTTGTATTGAAATTAACTTTTGTAGAATAGTAAGATTATCTAATGCTTTTATGGAATTAGGTACCAACGTAAGTATTTTACTTGTTTTAACTCATTTGTTTCTCATAACAACCCTTATGGCATATGATATAAATACTATTATTTTCTCCACTTACAAATGAGGAAACTAAGAATCCCACAGTTTAAGTGGCTTGCCTAGGGTCCCTAAAAAAGTAAGGAGCAGATATTTGAAACCCAAGTCTAGAGCTGGAGTCTACACCATTAGCCATGTAAGTGTCCTGCCTACTAGAAAAACATTAAAACTTGAGAAGTTGTTTTTTTATACATAATAGAGATGAACAGATATGTTACCTAGAATATGTTATATTTTAAAATAATTTGAGGAAAATGAGTCAAAAAGTTTTTCATTGAAATAATTAGTTAATAGTTTATAGGCATTAATTGTGCAACAAATATATGATATTTTATATTTAATTGAGTTTAGAATTATTATTATAGTTATTAATTTACATGTGGTTTATGTTGATTAAAATGTTAATTTTTAATATATAGATCATATATACAACCATAATATATGTAGAGCATATATACAACCATAAATAATAAAAGGGGGAGGCTTTCAACTTAATTGGAATCTATTAAAAATGAAATAAGCAGTCTCATTTGTAGAATAAGTAAAGTGTGCTCACATAGAACAGTATAGTAGTGATAGTATTGCTTCTTGTGAAAATAAATAATTATTTTCATTCCTGTCTGAAATTTGATTTTCATTATAACGTTTGAAAAATGAACGTTTGATCTATAATATGAAAGGTTTTTTTAAAGAATATGGTCCTAAATTTCATAATCTGTTTATTTTACCCTAAGTTTTGACAAGCAAACTTACAATCTTATAAGGAGGGTATAAATTTAAGAATAGTCTTTTAATTTTTTTAATTGATTAAGAGAATTTTCATATTTTTCCACTTATCCCATTGCTTAGTGTGAACATCTGTGCTACATGGTTTTATGCATTTCCCATGTAAGACATGTTAATGCTCATCCATTGAAATTCTTTTCAGGATATTCCAGCACCTGGCAGCTATGATGTTCAAAAATCATATGAGATGTCCCAAATTCAACATAAATACATGCCACCTCGTAGTTTTGTGGCTAAACTGAAACATGCCTCCTTTCTTAGCACAACTCCGCGGTGCCTGCAGAAAATGACCGATGGGCCAGGTAAGTACAGACTGTTTTTTTAAAGCTTTGAGAAAAAAAAATCCAAGGTTTCCATATAAAAATAGACAATTATAAACATACCTTTATATTTACCATGCCTCTTTTAAATATACAGGATGAAAAAGATATCTGCTTATTCAGTGAAAGATTTTAGATTTTTTTTCAACTTTAAGATTTGTTTGGAGTTTTATGACTCTTAATTTTACCAAAGACCATCTTATGAGTTTTAACTTAAAGTTAGTAAAGTCATTTTCCATTAGGGAAAAACCCAAAATTCTTAATATGCTAGAATTGTTAGAGGAGAAAGGCAATTGACTATGATTTGTAAAGTCATATTCAAGACATAACCATGTTATTCTCATGGAATTATTTTAATTTTTCTCAAATATCAAGAAAATATCCATGTAAAAAAATAAAGATTTTTGGGGGGAATTAAAATTCCAAAAACAATTTTGATTTTTAAAATTGGGATTAGTTCAGCTGCTAGTAATACTGTTCTTAGACTAAAAATGAATGCATTAACTTTCCTTGGTAATGAGGTTAAATCAGTTAACTGTATTATTTCACACAGGAAAACTAGATAGAAAATAGGAACAATAGTTTTCAACAATAATTTTGAAATATATTTCCACCAAACAACCAAACTGTTGTAATGGCTCTTTATGAGAGTATTAAAAGAAAAAAATGAAACAAAATGGAGACACTCATTCAAGGGTTTCTGATGAAAAACATGTCAGCAAATGAGAATACTCAAAGAGCCTGTGATCCATAGAGGCTTACTTTGTTTCTCATTGTCTTTCAATAATCAAGTATATTGCCCAGTTAAAGGTCTGTTATACATCAAAATTTAACTTTTTAAAATTTTCTTTTTCGGGGCGCCTGGGTGGCTCAGTGGGTTAAAGCCCCTGCCTTCAGCTCGGGTCACGATCCCAGGGTCCTGGGATCGAGCCCCACATCGGGCTCTCCACTCAGTGGGGAGTCTGCTTCCTCCTCTCTCTCTCTCTCTCTGCCTGACTCTCTGCCTACTTGTGATCTCTGTCTGTCAAATAAATAAATAAAATCTTTAAAAAAAATTTTTCTTTTTCTTCTCTTGAGTTGCTGATTTTGTCAGGTTTTAGCTTTGTTATGCAGAAGTGGTGCAGGGAAATTAATTCTTTCAAGTTCTGGTATTACCATGGTCACCATCATCAAGCACAATCAAATAATAAATAAATATCCACTTAAGAGTCTCTTGAAATAAATTATGTTGAACTTCATATTTTCTGAAGATTATTTTTTTCTCTCTGCCTTTACTGCTCTCTCCATAAAAATTGTTGTCGTTGGAAGGTATAGGAGTTTCAGTTAGGTGACAGGATTGGCACTGCGACTTTTCATTGTTTCAGGATTTAGCATAGGGCAAGTAAATTCACTAATGGTTTTCTTAGTTTCTGTTTTACAAAATTCAGAAAATATTTGCCACCCACTTGGCTCTCCTGAGAATACTAAAGATTAATAAGACTGTATTTCAAAATCATTTTCAGAAGCTCTGAAGCTCCTTAGAAGTATAAAATCTTATTAGAAAAAAAATGGATTTCTGAAGGTACTACCTGATACTATGATGTATAAAATTTGATTTCATCTGACATGTGCAGATATTGTAGTCATTAGAATTGTTCATATTTTTAATTTAATCTACCATTTAAGATATACCATCTAAAACATGTCTTGAATATAGATTTAGTAGGTGACCAGGGCCAATTCAATTAATATCCATGCTTCATTTTGGTTTTTTGAAAATTAACTTCCATTTGTCCTAATTCTCTTATACTGATCCAATCAAGGAAAAGATATTCAAATGTGATATTATCAACTCTCTAAATAGATTCCTCATTTTTAATTGATTTTTACTTAAGCTAGGTTTTTTATTAATGAGTATACCAAAGAATTCTTGGTTCTTTTTAGTATATGCATAGTAATATGGTCTGTTCTAAAATGAGAATAGCCCATTTCTGTTTATAATTCTTAATACCATCTAACTTTTGCTGGGAATACCATCTAAATTAATATGATAAATCTTGTGATTTAAAAAAAAACATTGGCATATAATCAAAAGATACAGGGATAGTAGTTGGTTATATGCTTTGTATCAATTTTTATCCTATGAATGGTATCCTTTCATATCATATCTTAGAATTAAATTAAGAGAGAAGCGTTTTTTCAAGAAACAACAGATGTTGATGAAGATGTGGAGAAAGGGGAACCCTCTTACACTATTAGTGGGAATGCAGACTGATGCAGCCACTCTGGAACTCTGTAGAAGTTCTACAAAAAGTCAAAAACAGAACTACCTTATAATCCAACAATTGCATTACCAGGTATTTACCCAAAGAATACAAAAATGCTAATTTGAAGGTATACATACACCCCGATGTTTATAGCAATGTTATCTGCAATTGCCAAATTATGGAGAGAGCTCAAATGTCCATTGACTGATAAATCGATATAGAAGCTGTGATATATCTCTATCTATCTCTATCTATATCTCTATCTATCTCTATCTCTACTATCTATCTATCATCTCTATCTCTATTTCTATATACATACTTACATGCAGTGGAATATTAGCCATAAAAAAGAACGAAATCTTGCCATTTGCAGTGGATGTGTATGGAGATAGACAGTATTATGCAAAGTGAAATGAGCCAGTTAGAGAAAGGCAAATACCATATGATTTCACTCATATGTGGAGTTTAAGAAACAAATTATCATAGGGGGCAAAAAAAGACACATGCAAACCAAGAGACACACTCTTAACTATAGAGAATAAATTGTTGGTCACCAGAGAGAAGATTAAGAAATGAGGTTTGCATGGGGATGGATTAAATAGGTGATGAGGATTAAGGAGTGCACCTATCATGATGAGCACCGGAAGATGTCTATAAGTGTTAAATCACTAAATTGTATACCTAAAGCTAGTATGACATTGTATGTTAATAACTTGAATTTAAATAAAAACTTTTAAAAAAATATTTTTTAATCCTATTGTCATTTAAACATTGGTAATTTTATTTTATCTTAATACTAATGGGAAGGACCTTTTTCAGTTATACATCAAATATTTTATAAATCAGATAAAATTATTTTGTGTTGTTATGTGTGTATATACATATACACATAAATGAAACTGTAAAATGGAATCAATTTGTAGAGCATGATAGGCATGTTCATTCCTTGAGTCATAATATTACTAAAAATTCAGTATTTTGTCTTATAGAACTTAACATGTATATTGTTATCTTTCTATCCATAAATAGAATAATTGGCAAATTAAAATTGATTACTGGATATTTTACATGTGTAGTTACAGTGTTAAGAAATGAGGTTGCAAATGATAAATTATGAGTTACGAGTTTGGTTGATAAATGGATAATAGTCTTATGGGATTTATCAATTTATGGGGCATTCATTCAGTTGCTCAACATTTATGGTGATATATTTATTTCAAATTATTTTAGAACTTTTATTAACATCATGGAAATAATTTTGCTTTATTCATAAATGAATAGTGTAAATGTAAATGTAAAATTCATTTTCATTAGTCTAAATTAAAGAGGGAAATAGTATATTTGCAATCAGTATAGGTTAGACCATTAAATGTTGTATAACCAATGAAAACACATTAGAAAAATTTAATGAAGAGATTATTAAATGAGGTGCATCACATTATAAAGCAATCTACTCTTATTGCATCAAGTTTTAAATTCATAAATATGTGAATGATTTTGTGATTGATCCAGCTCAGGTAAAGTAAAATTTTAGCTAAGTGAAAAGGGCTTAAACATTTCTTTATTGCTCATATTGACCTGTTTTTGGACATTTAAAGGAGGGAAATTCTCAGCAAAGTTAAAAAGAAAATGAATAAAAATATCGAGTTTAGAGAACTGGGGGGTCTCATACAATGTGGTGGAAGTCTAAGTTGATATCAGTGATTCTCAAGGGCAGGCTGGCAGAATGTTTCAAATATGTATGCCATTTAACCCCAAAATCCAACTTCTGGGATTACCCTAGGGAAATAATTAATGGTATACCCAAAATTTAAGTATCAAGGAAGTTCACCAAAGAACACTAGTAATGAAAGTTTAAAAATGTACTAAATGAGAGAAGAATGGGGTTTAGTTAATTCTCATACATCAAATGGTTGGAGTCCTATGAAAATTTTTAACATGGTATATATATTTAAACCTGGTAACAAGATAAGATTTGATTAATCATTTAACAAATATGCACTGTGGGTCATTTAATAAATATGCATTGAGTCTCTTTTGTATTCACCACTATTCCAGGGCCTTGAACAAAATATAAACATTATTGTTTCATAGAGCTTAATTTGAGGTATAAGAGACATTTAATAGAAGAAATAGATCAATAAATTGATAGATGAAAGAAAGCAAAGAAAAAATAAAGAGAGAAAAGAAGAAAGAAAAAAGAATGAATACCAGGTGGTTATAAATGCTATGAAGAAAGATGAGAGAGAGAAGGAAGATGGAGTTCAGAGTGGGCTGAGTATAGTTTCAAAGAATTTTTTTTTTTAAGATTTTATTTATTTATTTATTTGACAGAGCGAGAGATCACAAGTAGGCAGAGGCAGGCACAGAGAGAGGGGGAAACAGGCTCCCTGCCGAGCAGAGAGCCCCATGTGGCACTGGATCCCAGGACCCTGAGACCATGACCTGAGCCGAAGGCAGAGTCTTAACCCACTGAGCCACCCAGGTGCCCCTAGTTTTAAAGAATGTTATCAGAGAGGGCCTCATTGAAAAATAATATATAAGTAACCTCCTTCAGTTTGTTAAAGATTTTGTTTTGCTTCTGTTTGTTTCCTCTAAATGAATGTACATTGCTTTATAGTAAATAAAAATTAAGATTTTTAAATGAAGAAAAACAATTGAAGCTTAAAGCACGATTTTTATTTTTAAATGAATGGAAGAGTCCACACCATGTGTGGCATATAAGACAATATTTGAAGGCCGAACATAAGAGGTATTGAGACTTACTTTATGTTGAAAGTATAGATCATTTCTCATGAAAATAACATTGTGATTTCTGCATCACATTCCCACAGGAATTTATTTCAGGAAACAAATATATTTTATATTGGAAGTTAACTGAACATATACCATGTAGGTAGTTTTGTTCACCTTTTCAATAAATATAAGTAATACCTTTGACATAAAAGTCAGTGTAGTGTAAAAACTAATTATTTATTCTATTTTCTCAGTGGCTTGTAATATGATAGCCTCAGAAAGGCTATAGAGTTCATTAAAATACAGTTTATCCCTTTTGCTGGGTACTGTTAATCTAGTGCAGTAAATACATAATTTTTGTTGTCGCTTTTCTATAGCTTACAGAAATGCTTTTGAGATGTTAAAATGCAAGGTAATTCTGAGTATAGGCAAAAATAGATAAGATCAGTTTTGTGTATTTGTTGATTCTGTATCTTTATTAAAAATAATGGATGGGTGGCTCAGTTGACTGACGTGAGTTGGGTTCCATGCTGAGCATGGGGCCTGCTTGAGATTCTCTCTCTCCCTGTCCCTCTGCCCCTCCCCGCCTCAAGAAAATGATGGAAATGTTATTATTGAAAATGAACTAATTTTATTATTTTCAATCTCAATTTTGTTTCATTGGGCACTTTATATATATTTTAAATAAATTATTATTTATACATAGTTTGCAAGTGACTTTATTTATTTATTTATGAGAGAGAGACAGAGAAAGAGAGATGAGCAGGGAGCCTGCTTTGGGGCTCAGTCCCAGGACCCTGAGATCCTAACTTGAGCTGAAGGCAGAGGTTTAGCTGACTGAGCCACCCAGACGCCCTTCATATTTATTAATAGATATATATTGTAGGCAAAATTATCCTATGCATAGTACATTGAGTTTTTGGAGTTATTCACTTTTTGAATACTAAAGAATCTTGAAGACTATGGGAAAAACTTCATCTGAGAAGGAGAATTGAATAAGTATGCAGGGGGCACGGGTAGGAAAGAACTGGTACACAGTATTTAGAACATAAAGGATAGTAGAATCAAAGTTTGATGTAGAGTTATGGCCTTAAAGTAGAAAATGTTATAAAGGTATAAAGAATAATTGATGATATATGTATTTTATATAGACATCTAGAGGAGAGCTTATCTCAGACATTTTGTGGGTATAACTTTATATAATGGAGTGAATTATAAATTGATAAAGCAAAGAGGCCACACATTTAAAAAATAATTACATTAGCCTGGAACTAAGAGGGATAGATGCAGCATATAAAATAAAGGGAGGCCTTTGGATTTTCAAATTTCTATAGGTAGGAAATTGGCTGAAAAACCACCTAGTTGCAAACACAGGCTACTTTTCATGGAAAAAAAATGACTTAGGAGAACAGAACCAGAAACCCACAGAATGGAGTCGTGAAACATATTGAGCAACTCCCAAGAAATTAGGACTGTATCCTAATTCGGGAACTGGCAACATGTACTCTGGTGGATTTGAAATGCCATGAGACTCCGACTGCTATGTTCTTTCTGTCTTTCTCCTTTTGAATAGCTGTGTTAGCCTTTATCTTATGTCTGTTCTACCATTAGTCTATAGAATATCTGTGTGGCAGTAAATTGTCTCTTTAGTTCAAGGCCTTTAGGTTGAGAAGAATGGTGTTCAAAGAGTTGTACAGAGGAACTAAATCAGAGGAGTCTGATACCATCTGAACCAGAATTCGATGACAAGATTCTGAACTTCAAATTAATGCCACAATGGGGTGAAATTTGGGAGTTCTGAGTAGGGCTGCTTGTATTTTATATATGGGAGATGTGATATGTGGCAAGAGAATGGACTATGGAAGATTGTGTTTTCTGAATTTTTTGCCATTACATATTTCATCCTATATGTTCTTCACACAGTTCAGAATTGACACTGCTGTCATTGTACTAGAGTTTATTTCTAATTCCCCGGTGGCCCTTTGGTATCGCTTCTGTAGAGTGTGGCAAAAAAGTTTGGCTATGTGACTTTTGAGGCTAAATTGTAGAAACTTCATGCACTTCTGGATGGTCCTCTCTGAATGCCTACTTTTGAAACTAGCCATCTTTCCAGTGCACAAACCAAGCAGCCAGGGAGAGGTCCGTGAAGAGGAAATGAGGCTCCCAGGCCTAGCTCCCAGCCAACATCCAGCAAGGACTAGCCAGCCTTGTAAGTGAGTGGAAGTGGAAGCAGAACCTTTAGTACTTAGGCTGCCCCAGCTGACACCCTGTACTGCTGAGATAAACCTTTCCTTCTGAGTCATGCCTAAAGTGCAGATTTTTGAGCAAAATAAATGATTTTTTTTTATTTGAAGCCACTGGTGTTGAGAGGTAGATTTTTATGTAGGAGTAGATAATCAGAACAATTTCTAAGCAGAGAAAGACAAATGAAGGCAGATAAAGTTAGTGCTAAGTAAAAATATGGAATAACTGGACTGGTTGGCAAGACAAGGCTTCAGTATAGGTCTCAATGGTGATGTGGTCCAAGAATAGGAAGTTGATATTCTATGCAATTTATTAAGTTGGAGATGTGTTCAGGCCTTCAGTTGAAGTTGAATCAAGAGTAAGGTTAAGGCCAGGATTAGAAAGGCTTTTAACAGAAATATTTGATAAGGTAGTGTAATAAGATGATCCATATTCTGGTATCATGTAAGAAGGTGGGAGAGAATATTAGAGTTGGGTAAATAATAGCCACGCAGAGGAAGATTGCTCAATTTAGATAAATTAATGATTAAAAATTATTAGTTTTACTTAAATGAAAGTTTATAGTTTTTGAAACATTTCACATATATTTCTGGATTATTACAACCATCTTATAAGTTAATGATCACTGTCTTTAAAAGGGAGAAAATAGGTAATTAAAAAGAAAAAAAATTTGCTCATACTAATGCAGATAGAAAATAGTAAACAGGAATAAGACCGAAATGGTTCATTTTTTTTTGTTCATTCATTCTTTATAAAAGATACTTTTTAAAAAAATTTTTTTTTAATTTCTTTTCAGCGTAACAGAGTTCATAGTTTTACACCACACCCAGTGCTCCATGCAATGCGTGCCCTCCACAATACCCACCACCAGGCTCCCCCAACCTCCCACCCCCCGCATAAAAAATACTTTTTGAGCACATCCTATGTTTCAGGCATTGCTATGAATAAAGGAGTACTACTCAATCCTTATCCTCAAATATCTTATATCTAGCAAGGGAAAAAAAATGTCCACAGATAATTATAATAAAAATCAATTATTAGTGTCCCCTATGTCATAATTGTTTGCAAAATCACATATAAATTTATTGGTAAATGGATGAATTGATGTTATTTGAGAGTGAAAGTCCAAGATTAGCAAACATTTGAATTACATTTTTTCTTTAAATTAAATCAATGGAAGGAAATAAAAAACTAAGTATAGTAATATTTGTATTATAGAAAGACATTGCAAATAAACTGACTGCTAATGATAGACAATTTGACATAATACACAGAAGTCAATGGAATATAATTTGATGATGAACAATCGTAACATTTTCTACTACAGTGCATGTTTTTTTTAAAAGATTTTATTTATTTATTTGACAGAGATCAGACAGAGATTTATTTATTTGACAGACAGAGAGGGAAGGGGAAGTAGGCCCCCTGCTGAGCAGAGAGCCTGATGTGGGGCTCGATCCCAGGATCCTGAGATCATGACCTGAGCCGAAGGCAGAGGCTTAACCCACTGAGCCACCCAGGCGCCCCATACATTGCATGTTTCTTTAATGTGAATTAGCTCATTTACTATGTTATTTAAGAATGGGCCAAAGAAATCAATAAAACTCAGAAATTGTCTTGGTTCAAATGCAGTTACGTTTTGAGGCAACAAGTATCAAACTTTCTTATGATTAAAGAGAAAGACTTAACAATATATGAAGAACTTAGGGAAAATAAGCCAAAAATTACATAATTGTGCCTTTTAATACTGATTGTTACTAATCTGTTATACTTTTCACCATGTTAAGATTTTAGGAAGCTGAAAGAACAGATAAAGAGGTTGTAAAGACAGTTCTCTTTGTATTAAAAAATCAAACCAATCACAACCCCCTCATAAAACAAAACACCCCAAGATAAAACAAAACCTCACAACAAAAATCCTTGGCTCACGAAGTCTTCACCTCAGGTCAGATTTTTATTATTATTTGAATTTTTGTTATTGATGAAACTTGTTTTATTAGGAGAGAATGCCCTCAAGAACCTAGTCCTTGAAAAAGAAAGAAGCATAATCTCTAGAGTTAAAGGCTGCAAAGAATGGGATGACACTGATGCCAAGTGTAGATTTAACTCTACTTTTTAATTTTTTAAGTATTTTATTTGTTTATTTGAAAGACAGAGAGCAGAGTGAGAGAGAGCACAAGCAGAGGGAAAGGGAGAAGCAGACTTCTTACTGGGCAGCGAGCCTGAGGGACTCAGTTCCAGGACCCCGGATCATGACCTGAGCCAAAGGCTCAGAACTCTGTCAATGCACAGGTTTCTAAGTTCTTTTTTATGTGTGGTAAAATACACATAACATAAAACTGATCATCTTAGCCATTTTTACAATTTTATTTACTTATTTTTAAGATTTTATTTATTAATTTTAAAGGGAGAGAGCACCTGAGCAGGGGGAGGGCCAGCAGGAGAGAAGCAGACTCTGTGCTGAGTGTGGAGCCTAACCCAGGGCACAGTCTCAGGACCCTGAGATCATGACCTGAATCTAAACCAAGAGTCCGATGCTTAACCAACTGATGCACCCAGGTGCCTCATTAACCCCTTTTAAAACATATATACTTATTTATTTGAGAGAGATAAAGAGCATGAGTGGGAAGGAGAATGGGAGAGGGAGAGAGAATTTCAAGCAGATTCCATGAGGAGCACTGAGTCAGATGTGGGGCTTGATCCCACAACCCCGAGATCATGACCCGAGTTGAAACCAAGAGTCTGAGGATTAACCAACTGTGCTGCCCAGGCACCCCAATCATCTTAACCATTGTTAAATGTGTGGTTCAGTGGTATTAAATAAATTTATAATGTTCTGCAACCATTACCACAATCCATACTCAGAACTCTTTTCATCTTGTATAATTGAAACTCTATATAATCATTAAGCAGTAACTCCCTGTTACCTCTCCCTGTCCCCAGCCCATAGTATTAGCCTGGGAGTGGATGAAGGACCCACCATGCTGTGGAGAATGTAAAAAATAATGAGACAATCTTCATACTTCCTTCCCTGGTATATACTATGAGGAAGTGAATCTTAAGAGAGAAAGAAAAAAGAAATTGGGGGGAATGGATAATATGATTTTTATTCTGTTGTAATTTTAATTCTGAATAACACCCAGCTGTGTCACTGGCCAAACTACAACTCTAGATTCAGGTGTGGTTACATATTTACCATAGTTTCTGTACTGTTGGTTGAAAGGAATCTAAATGTGCCAGGCACAAGTTGTGCTAGTTTGATATACCACTCCAACATGGAACGGTTTTATTGGCAATAATGTGATATTAATATTAGGATAAGGGGAGAGGATTAAGGTAAAAGGAAGGAAAGTTGGGAAGGGAAGGAGGAAGATAGATTTTCTTGACCTAGTTGAATGGTAGTAAAGTGTAAAGTGTAGAAATGTGTGTGTTTGTTGGAGAGAGGATGTTTCTTCTAAGCCCAGGGAATATAATCATAGAAATTAGGAGAATCAAAGCATAAACTGTTATGCTAAATACAAGTAACTAAATAACAAGAAGGGAAAATTAAGGAGGTAGAAGGAGATAGCAAAACTGAAGATTGTGATATTCTTGAAGTAGTTCTACTTTTTACATGTGATTACTATAATTTTTGTAGTCAGAAATTATGATTTTACAACTGTTAATTTTATACCACATGAATTAGAAAACCTAGTATCTTACTTTAGGTTTAGTTGTTTCCGTGTAGGATAATGTTACAGTTGAACACATGAAAAATATGTTTCAGTTAGATATAATGTCTTTTCTCTCTTCTTTTAAAAGATTTTATTTATTTATTTGACAGAAAGAGACATAGTGAGAGAGGGAGCACAAGCAGGGGGAGTGGGAGAAGGAGAAGCAGGCTTCCCACTGAGCAGGGAGCCCAAGGTGTAGGCCTCGATCCCAGGACCCTGAGACCAGACCTGAGGCATGGAAGCCCCTATAATATTCTTTTCAAGCAAGCTATGTCTACTTTTGTAGAGCCAATCCTCTTTGGAAATGCTACACAACTGTTCTAAAAATAAATTAGAATTCAGACACTTGGAACACAGAAAAACAGCTCTTTTTATAGTAGAAAATATAATATTTGTTTTAAAATAGTTTAATGTAGGATTATTATATAGTTACATAAAATGTAGACAATGCTGTGAATTTATTATGTTATGAGAGTTTTGTATGGTAGCCTTACAAAAAGATTATATTATCCAATTTGTTATACCTATAACTGCATTTCAGTTAAAACACTTAACAATTTCCTTGTTCTTTTTGAAATATTTTGAAACTCATTAGTGTGTCAGTGAGTTGACATTGCTCTCCAATTACAATAGATATCAAGTGATAAAAATTGATTTTTTTTGTACCTTTGAAGAGTCAGCATTGGTTACCTGAATATATTAGAATTCCTTTAAAACATTATTCCCATGTTGTTAAAAGTTTTCATTTCTGAGCTTAAGATTATATATGCAGTTTTTTCTTCACTACAGAATGATTTTCATTTTGAGGAAATGTAATGAAATGTGGAATTCTAAGAAATGATACAATATTAAATATATATTTAAAAAGTCTATTTTTTATACATAAAGCTAAATTATACCAACATAGGTTCAGTGTGTCTATTTCTACCCATTTTGGATATCATGTAATTTTTATTATAAATGTATTACAAAGCAATAATGGAAATAACAAATTTATATTTCCAGGAGACAATGAAACCTCTTGGCTTTACCTGCTAATAAAAAAAAGTTACATTAAAAATTTTATAGAAGAATACACAGATTATTAGTTCATATGTCAGTGCATTTTCATAAATTGAACTGTCCATGTAACCATTATCAGATGGAAAAACAGAACATTACAAGCATCCTTAACCCTTCCCGTAGCTCTGTCCTAGTCACTAACCATTATTCTGGCTTCTGTCATCATTGCTTTATTTTCACTATCTTCAACTTGCATAAATTGAGAAATGAGGTGTATTTTGTTTATGGCTTCTTTCACTCAACCTTATAATTTGTGGCCTATAAACAATGTTGTTTCAGGTGGCAATCATTAGTTCATTTTCAACATAAGAATGTGTCACAGGAGCACCTGGCTGACTCAGCCAGTTAAGTGTCTGACTCTTGGTTTCAGCTCAGGTCATAGTCTCATATGTCATGGGATGGAGCCCAAAGTCAGGCTCTGTGCACAGCAGATAGTGTGCTTGAGATTCTTTCCTTCTCCCTCTGCCTCTCCCCCACTCTCGCATTCCCTGTCTTTCTCTCTAAAATAAAATAAATATTCAAAAAAAATACCACAATTTCTTTATCCATCTCACTCATCTTATTATGGATGAAGATTTGGGTTATTTCTAGTTTAGTGCTCCCATGAGTACTGTTAATAGTGAATATTGAATATTGAATAGTTAATAATGAATATAAATATGCATTTCTCTTAATTTATATGCCTAGGACTGGAGTTTCTGGGTCATAGTGTCTGGTGGATGTTCCGTTTTATTAGATCTTACCCAACAGTTTTCCCAAGTAAATGAATGTAGTGACGTATATTCCCACCAGTAATGTATAAGAGTTGCAATTGTTCCACTATCTCACTAACATGTGGTGGTGTCTGTCTTTTTCATTTTAGCCATTTTAGATTTAGGAGTATTTCACTGAGGCTTTATTATCCATTTTCCTAATGACTAATGAAGTTTAACATTTTTTCATATGTTCCTTGGTCATTTGGATTTTTTTTGAGAGTGCCTTTTCGTGTCTCTTTTCTATTCATCTATTGTGTTATTTTTATTATTGATTAGTAGTTCTTAATATATTATGGTTACATTTGATAGTTATACATTCTGCAAGTACTATCTCTTCTCTGATTCATTTTTCAGTTTCTTAGTGATTCCTATTAATAAATGTAACTTCTCAATTTTAATATTTAATTTACTAATCTTTTCCTTAAAGTCACTGCTTTTACATCTCGTTTAAGAATTATTTCCCTATCATAGTTCTTAAATTATTTCATAGACATTTTGTTGCTTTGTTTTTCACAATTAGATCTATAATATTATCTCAAGGATTGTTCTACTTCACATGTATTTATGAATGAGGTTAGCCTGTAATATTCCTTTCTTGAATTTTCCTTGTCAGTCATTGTTGTCAGATTTTGTTTGTTCCTTCTGGTTTTAAGAAAAAGAGTTTTGAAAAGTTTTTAATTAATTATTCCTCTATTTGTAAGTAGATAGTTTCAAAATCTCACTGGTTTATAGCAATAGCATTTATTTATTTTTTGCCTCTTCCTTTTGCTTTTAGTATTTTCGGTATCATTCAGTTCTACACTTATCTTAATTTACATTATCATATGTACTTTAACCTATGTTATTTAAAACTATATTTAAATTTTTCAAATGTTTATAGCCTTATAAAAATATAATTTTTATAGTTATTAACTAAGTTGTAAATTTTGTAAGTCAAGAAATGTTATTTGCATACTACCCAGTTTTTGAAATCTCTTTAAACTTGTTTTATAGCCTAATACATAGTATTTTAGTAAATATTTCTCTTACACTTATAAATGTGTATTTGTCAATATTTGCATGTAATGCTATAGATATCAGCTAGACCAAGGTTATTAATTGAGTTTTTCATATATTTTCTATCTTGTTTAACGTATTAATTATTTTGAGTGGTATGTCAAAAAACCCCACTATAATGATGTATTTTACAATTACTCCTCATGGTCTGTTTAACTTAAAAATTTTTGAATCAATACCATTATAGATGACTACATATTAAAGACTTCTGTTGAACTGAACATTCTGTCATATTATAATGCCCCTTTTTATCTCTACTAATACGTTTTAGCCATATCAGCCTTTTGTTGTTGTTTGAATTTGTCTCACATGTCATTCTTCATCCTTTATCTTTCAACTATTCTCTGACTCTATGTTTTTAGTGGGTCCTCTTTGTTACTAACATATTTGGGAATAGGTGGATTTTGTTTTTATAACCAGGTTACAAAATCTCTTATTTTCTGTTGTTTTCTACTTTTCTGTATCTGTTTATTTCTTGCCTTTTTTTTTAAATGACTCTACTGATCTGAAACCTATTTACTCTTAGTTTTGCTTTTTTTAGTATATACCTTGGCGTTGCTACATGCACACTTTTTCTTTTAAGATTTTATTTATTTATTTGACAGACAGAGATCACAAGTAGGCAGAGAGGCAGGCAGAGAGAGGAAGAGAAGCAGGCTCCCTGCCGAGCAGAGAGCCTGATGGGGGGCTCGATCCCAGGACTCTGGGATCATGATCTGAGTCGAAGGCAGAGGCTTTAACCCACTGAACCACCCAGGCGCCCCACTACATGCACACTTAATTACATTTATATTTCATCAAGATCTTTGTTTTCCTGAACAATGCTTTAGCTTTGTTTTCTTTAACCCTACAAATTATCTTCTGCAATAAATTGCTATTCAAATTCACCTATATCTATCATTTTTTAAAATTTCCTTTCTAAAGCTCAGACATTCCTTCTAGGGTCTTTTTTTTTTGAAGTGTATCTTTTAGAAATTCCTTTAGTTACAAACTTTAGTGATACTTTCATTTATTCGTTCAAGTCGGTACATATTATGTACTGGGCATAAAGTATACAAAAATCCCTGCTCCCATGGAACTAAAATTCTAGGGAGGAAAACAGGCAATAAGCATGATAAAACATAAAATATATAGTTATATTCTATGTTATATTCTGTAACAGAAAAAATAAAGCAGAATAATGTGATATAAAATTTTAGATAGGGTAAGTGAAGTCTTACTGAGATGGTAACTTTTGAATCAAGACCAGAAAGAACTGAGGGAACGTGAAGTTATCTAATGAAAAAGCATTGCAGACAAAGGGAACAGATTCTACAAGAGGGCCTGGCAAAGTTCAAGATACAGCATGGAGGCCAAGAAGGCTATTGCAGAACGAATTATTTGGAGATTAGTAGATGTGCCCAGAGATGTAATGTATATCCATATGATACATGACTTGGTAGGTTATGCTTCATGGTGAGATGGAAGGCTATTAGAAAGTTTTGAATGGACTACTGATATGATTTTTAACAAGTTTACTCTGTACATTATAGACTGGAGGGGAGCAAGAGAAGAAGCAATTAATAAGCTATTGCTGTATCAGTGAGAGATGATGGTGGCTTGGAGCAGAGTGCTGGCTGTCAGAGTGGTAATAAGTGTCACAGTCCAGGTATTTTTTGAAGGCAAAGCTGATAGGATATGCCATTGGTTCTAATGTAGGCTGTAAAACACAGAGAAGCTAAGATGGCTTAGAGGTTTAGGTCCAAGCAGCTATCACAGGAGATTTGCCAGTAACTTAGATGTAGACAAATCTAAGAGGTGATGATTTTGGAGAGATCATCAGGAGCTTAATTTTGAACAAATTAACTTAAAAAATATAAAAATGTCTTAATGTCATCCTTATTCTTGTAATACTGCTTTGCTGTCTGTATCATTCTTTCTGGTATCCAATTTCCTTAGCACTTTAGTCATATTACTGACTTCATGGTCACTGCTGATGATTCAGTCCTCAAATTGCCATATCTTTTTAGGTAATCTGTCTTCTCTACGTGTTTCTGAGATCTCCTTGTTTTTCATGATATTTAGTGGTCTTCTTGTATCTCACTCATACTGGTACTGAGCATTCTTTTGTCAATGTAATTTTTTTCCTTTTGTTGCAATCATTCAGGATTTTTTTTTTTTTTTGGTCTTTAATTTTCATTAGCTTGGATAGATATGAGAGTTTTGTTTGCCTGTCTGTTTTATTTGTTCTGCTTGGATCTAGCTAAACCCTCTCAGTCTGAGCTCATATGCTTTACTCTCATTCTGAGGTACTCCCAGTAATCATTTCTTCTCATATTGTCTCCTAGCCTTCTTTATATTTTACTTATTTTTTTTGCTAGCTTGCATTAGAACTTCTAGCCTCTGGATCACTTTTTATTTTAATATCTTCTCTTTATGTCTTTGTTGTGAGTTCTTGGAGTTTAATTTGACCGATTTTCCAGCTCACCCATCTGCAAAAGCTTTCATTCTGCTATTCAAACCTTGTATTTATATTTTTGTTCTATGAACTAAGAAGTGATTTCTGTATCTACTTGCATTTTTCATAAATGTCTATTTTTATTATATCCCACATTTTCTAGCATTTTATGTGTGTTAGCTTACCTCTTTTAGGACATTAAATATTCTGATTTAAAACTATGATTCTTAATGATCCTTTATTTTGTTTCCTGGGTCATGAGATTAAAAATAATCCCTTTAATTGAGTTGTCTTTCCTTAAATGTGTGTCAATACTTATTTTTGTGCCCATGTTTGTAATTGAGATTCCTTGTTAGAGAGTTTATAAGAAGCAACATGCAAATTCGGCTGCTGTTTTCAAAATAAATGCTAAATTGAATGGGACACGAGAATTATAGGCATAGACCAAAGTCCTAGGGAAACCAGAATGCATGTACACAATTGTTAGACTCTAGAATGTCTGTGTTGGTATACCTTACTAGGGCCAGGGGAAGGAGCTGCTTTATTAGGGCTTGCTCTCTGAACTGTTTTCAGTAAGAAGAAAATATAACTAAAATATAACAATGAATGGGGGTCTTTAATGTTTGGTCTTTACATACTGTTGTTTCACTAGCCATCTGAGACGCTTCTCTTAGGTCTCTGTCTCTGTTTTCCACTTATTCTCTCTGTTCCAGTCACCTTTCCATATCTGTCCCTGGCTGAACATAAGACAGAGATTTATGTGGCTTCTTGGGAGAGGTGAGTGGTAGTGTTTAATTGTTCTAGCTCAGGTACCTCAGATAACAATTCGTGCCAGCCCCTGCCCCCCACCCCACCCAGTTCTACCCTGCATACTTATTACTCTTCCTCTGCATACCCTGGACTGAAGTTGTATTCAATCTTACCTACTTTCATTCTCTCAGAAATTTTTTCATGTTCATAAAAGTATATAGAGATGATCCCTGACTTATGATGGTCAGACTTATGGTTTTTTGACTTTACAGTGTATAAAAATGACACACATTTGATAGAAGCTGTATTTTGAAATTTGAATTTTGATCTTTTCCTGAGCTAAGGATATGCCTTAGGAAACTCTCTCCTGATGCCGGGCAGTGGTAGCAGCCGCAGCTCTCAGTCAGCTATGTGGTCACAAGGGTAAACAACTGATATACTCACAACCATTTTGTTCCCATGCGGCCATTCTGTTTTTCACTTTCATTACAGTATTCAATTAATTACATGAGATAATCAACACTTTTATAAAATAAGCTTTGTGTGAGATGATTTTATCAACTGTAGGCTAATGAAAGTGTTCTGAGCACATTTAAGGTGTGCTCAGTGAGGTGAGGCTAAGCTTTGATGTTCATAGGCTAGGCTTATTAAAAGCATTTGAGAGGCGCCTGGGTGGCTCAGTGGGTTAAGCCTCTGCCTTGGGCTCAGGTCATGATCTCGGGGTCCTGGGATTGAGCCCCATATCGGACTCTTTGCTCGGCAGGGGGCCTGCTTCCCCTTCTCTCTCTGCCTGCCTCTCTGCCTGCTTGTGATCTCTATCTCAAATAAATAAATAAAATCTTAAAAAAAATAAGAGCATTTGCAAATAAAACAATATTTTCAACTTAGATGGATTGATCAAGATATAAACACATGGTAAGTAAAGGAAGATCTGTATATATACTTCTCATTTCTGAAGTTTGCATATTAAACCTGACAGCCACTAAATTCATTGTTACTGTTGCTTAGGCGATATTCCCAACTATTTAGTAACCCTACCATTTTTAGAGTTGATACTCTGTCCTTACTCACTATGGTAGTAAAGTAGTCCCCACCTCCTATCTGTAGTTTTTCCCTTTCCATGATTTCAGTTACCATCTGTCAATGGGGGTGAGGAAACAGATGGTCCTCCTTCTGACATAGAGTCAGAAGGCCAATAGTAACCTAATGTTATGTCATGATGCACATCATTCACCTTACTTTATCTCATCACATTTATCATCTTACATCATCACAAGAAGAATTAGGTGAGTACAGTACAATTATAGATATATGTTTTTATTTAAATTCCAGTTAGCATACAGTGTAATGTCAGTTTCAGGTGTATATTTTAGTGGTTCAGCACTTACACACATCACCTGGTGCTCATCAAGACTAGTACCCTCCTTAATCCCTATCATCTGGTTAACCTATCCCCTCACAAATCTCCCCTCTGGTAACTGCCAGTTTGTTCTCTATAGTTAAAAGTCTGTTTCTTGATTTTTCCTCTCTCTTTAATATATTCTGAGAGAGAAAGAGTGGGAGAGAGAGAGAGTACATTTATTAAGTATATTTTTTTAATTTTGCTATTAGTTATTATTGTTAATCTCTTAATGTGCCTGATTTGTAAATTAAACTTCATCATATATATGTATGTGTAGGAAAAACACGATATATTTAAGGCTTGGTACTATCTGTGGTTTCAAGCATCCATTGAGGGTCTTGGAATGTACCCCCCACAGATGAGTGGAGGGACTACTATATTGTGAGCTACTCATTACTGCTATAATGTTTCTAGACTAGGTGAATTTTATGATCTATGCATTTCAAAGTAATCTTCTTTCTAGAAATGTGCAGTATGAATTTAGTTTCATTTTTAAAGATTAGTCGATAAACAAAGTTGTAGATTTGATATACATGTCTATATTTTAAAAAGAAATTCACAAAAGTATTTATAAGGTGCATCATAATATGTATATTTGCCATAATATGTATAGGTTGCTCTATATTGAAGTCATCTTGCAAAAGTACTTTTTTATATGATTACTCTCTTGATAATGTCACAACAGTTCTATTTATGTGATTCATAATCCTGATAATTATAGAGGCATTGAAGTTTGACTAATCTTTCTTCATTGACCATAATAAGAAAAAATAAAATTGCATATTCATAAATTAGAAGGAAAACTATCAATTTGAGATTTAATGTGTTATAAACTATGTTTCATAGAGATTATTTGTAATCTAAAGTATTTTTGACTCTGACAACTTCAGAATTGCATTCAGTACTAGGCAGAAAAATGGAGTTCCATAAAATCATAACATCAGTATAGTGTATGAAGTAGAGATAATAGTTGTACTCTTAGCCATTTTATTTTGCTATAAATGAAATTCATTGTTCAGCATGGCCTTCTGAACTGTGTTTTCCAGTCAAGTTATTTTGTAAAGATTAAATTAAATTCATTGCAGGGTACATGCTTTCAGAGATTGTAACAATTCCTATCTGTTTGAACTATACTGTGATTTTTTTTTTTTTTTTTAGTGTAGGAGAAAGTTCAGAAAGACAGTTTTCCATCTCACTGCACTTTTTCAGAATGGTTCTCATATCTCGACCCCAAGGTTTTATTAAATACAAATTGAAGTGAACTTATGTCAGTAAGAAATAATGAAAACACACTTTCAGTGGTCCTTTTTCTTTTTCAGAGTACAAGCATAAATTGTGCTTGAGATTACTTAGAGATTATGCAAAAGTTTGGTAGGATTTGGATAACTCTTATATTTAAAGAATATTATGAATGATGAGCAACTAATTTTAATAAGTCGTAGGTTTGGTAGGCAGAATAATGCCTTCTCACTTTGCCCCCCCCTTCAAAATGCCTATGCCTTAATCTCGAGAGCCTGTGAATATATGTTAATGTTACATGGCAAAGGGATTTTATAGATGGAATTAAATGCTGTTCATCAGGTGACCTTAAATTAGGGAGATGATCTTGTATTACTAATTCTGGTGGGCCTGATCTAGCCACATTGGCCCTTAAAATCAGAAAAAGAATGCAGAAGAGTTAGTGAGAGATGCAGCAGATGAAAGAGGAAGAGGAGCTAGTTAAAATGTGAGGATTCCCACTGAAGATGGAGGAGGGGGGCTTTGAGTGAAGCAATACATGCAGGCTCAGGAAGCGGATAATGACCCCTAGACACCAGCCAGCAAGGAAATGGCTGTTCTTGCATCTTTATGCAACTGGTTTCTGGCAAAAATCTGAACGTTTTTTGAAACACATTCTCCTCTAGAGACTTCAGAAAGGAATGAGTCTCTGCAGACACTTTCCTTTTGGCCGTGTGAGATAGAAGTGAAGAAATAATCCAAGCCCACCAGACTTCTGATCTAAAGAACTCTGAAATAATATTTTTGTATTATTTTAAGCCACCAAATTTGTGGTAAATTGTTCAGCAATAGAGAACTAATACAATTGGCAATATTTTTATTCTAAAATAAGAGACCTCTTATAGAACTCTCATCATATTAAATAAATTGAAATGATATGGGAAAATAGTCTTACTTACTCTTTTATCTCTGAATTTTATCTCTGCATCCCTTTCTATTTCTTTACATTCATTATGTAACTTTTTCTTCCTTTCTTAAAACAATGACTGTGGTGGGAAAAGGTGCACTGTTGGATGTGTGGTAAACTTCTAAGTACTGAAAACTCTATTTAAAAAAATTAAACTAAGGATTATTCAAAGAAGAAATAAAACAGTCTCATTTATAATAGGATAGATAATAAAAAAATACTTGGGAATTAATTTAACTAAGAGGTGAAAAATGTGTACACTGAAAACTATGAGACATTGATGAAAGAAATTGAAGAGAACACAAATAAGTGGAAGATATAATGTGTTCCTAGATTCAAAGAATTAATATTGTAAAAATATCCATAGTACTCAAGGGTAATACAGAGATAATATAATTATAGTATGATCTATAATTCATTGCAACCTCTATCAGAAGTTCAATGGCCATTGAACACTACATAAAAAACTAATGATGTATTAATGTTGGCTAATTGAACGTAATAAAAAAAAGTTCAATGGCATTTTCACACAAATAGAGAAAAACAATTTTAAAATTCATTTGGAACCGCCCTCCCCCCAAAATGAACCTGAATAGCCAAAGCAATCTTGAGAAAGAACAAGGGGCCCCTGGGTGGCTCAGTGGTTAAGCATCTGCCTTTGGCTCAGGTCAGGAACACGGGGTCCTGGGTTCGAGCCCCACATTGGGCTCCCTGCTTGACAAAGAAGCCCGCTTCTTCCTCTCTCACTCTCCCTGGTGTGTTCCCTCTCTCGCTGTGTCTCTCTCCCTGTAAAATAAAATAATAAAATGAGAAAGAACAAAACTGGAGACATCACACTTCCTGGGCTCAAGCTCTTACAAAGCTATAGTAATTAAAAGAGTATGGTACTGGCATAAAAACAGATAATATCACCAAATGGAACAGAATAGAGGGCCCAGAAATAAGCCCACACATAAATAGTTACCTAACGCATGACTAGGGTGCCAAGAATACACAATGGAGAAAACAGTCTCTTCAGTAGATGGTGTTGGGAAAACTGGATGTCCGCATGCCAAAGAATGAATCTGGATCACTATATTACACCATACACAAAAATTAACTCAGAATGGATTAAAAACTTGATTGTACATCTTAAAACTACAAAATCCTAAAAGAAAACATAGGTAAAAATTTCCTTGACATTCATCTTGGCAATGAGTTTTTGGATTTGCACCAAAATCACCGGCAACAAAACCAAAAATAAGTTGGGACTATGTGAAACTAAAATGCTTCATTCACCACAGCAAAACTAATTCACAAAATGAAAAGGCAGCCTACAGAATGGGAGAAAATATTTGTGAACAATATATCTGATTAGGGGTTAATGTTTAAAGCACATAAGGAACTTTTCTAGTACAATTCAACAGCAAAAACCTAATAACCCAATTTAAAAAATGGGCAAAGAACCTGAATAGATATTTTTACAAAGGGGATATACATATGGCTAACAGGTACATGAAAACATGCTCAACATTACTAATCACAGGAAAATGCAAATCAAATTAACAATAAGATACTACCTCACACCTGCTAGGATGGTTTTTATAAAAAAGACAAGAGGTAACAAATGTTGGCAAGGGTATAGAGAAAAGAGAACCCTGTTCACTTTGTCAGACTATCAATTTAGCCATTATGGAAAAATAGTATAGAGGTCTCTAAAGAAATTAAAAATTTCATCTGGCAATCTCATTGCTGCATATATATCTAAAGGATATGATATTAGTGTCTCAAAGAGGTATTTATACTCCCATGTCATTGCAGCATTATTCACAATAGCCAACATATGGAAGCAACCTAAGGGTCTATTGGCAGATGAATGGATAAAGAAAATGTGGTGTACATATATAATGGAATATTATTCAGCTATAAAAAGAAGTAAATCCTGATATTTCCAACAACATGGATGAAAGTTGAGGACATTATGCTAAGTGAAATAAGCCAGACAGTGAAAGACAAATACTATATGATGTCACTTACATGTGAAGTCCCTAAAAAGTCAAACTAATATAACCAGATTATAGAATTATGGTTGTTAGGGGCTGGGGTGGGCAAAATCGGAGAAGTTGGTCAAAGGGTATAAACTTTTAGCTAAAAGATGATTAAGTTCTGGGGCTCTAACGTACAGCATGGGGACTATATTTAAGAATATTGTATACTTGAAATTTGCTAAGAGTATATCTTAAATGTTCTCATCACATCAAAAAAAAGCATGAGGTGATGATGAGTTTGATTATGGTAATCATTTCACAGTGCTTATGTATATCTAACCATTATGTTGTATCTTAAATATATAGAATTTTTATTTGTTGTTTGTAATTGTACAATCAACTAATTGTTTACTTGTTGATTGTACAGTTATACAAATGTTTATTTGTTGATTGTACCTCAGTAAGGAAAAATAATAGATAATACAATTTCTGCAGCAATAATAAGCAATAATAAACCAATCTAACTGCTTAGGGATTCTAGCACATTTGATTAAACTCTGGTATTAATGAGCCCCAAATCACCTGCTAAGTTCCTTTGAAGTTCAGTTCCTTTTTTCATAGACAAAAATTCAGTTATTTGAACACAATAGATCCTACCTTTGTTCCCACTAAACTTCTCTGGGTACAAACAATGGGGTCACAGGGGGATTGGGTTGTTTCTGGGGAAGGTAGCGTAAACTGACAATTTTTAAATCCCAGCAAAGAATGTACCCTACTTCAGATACTTTAGTGATACTCTTACCTAAGTGAAGTGTACTGGGGCATAAGCACTGTGGAGTGCCATACAATAGCACAGAATGTGTTTAGAAATATATGTTGAAACAAAAGCAAACTTGGAAGCTTTAATTCATTAAGAATCTTAATTCCCTAATATCTTGGTTTACTTTGTCATGTTAATTTTTATGCTGTACAAATAAAAATTGGCAGCCATAATCTCCAAAATTTGAGTTGAAGACATCCTCTGTAACTTGTTATGTTATGTCACACTATCTATCAGGAGTGTCAGAGAGAAATTTACTTAATCTAATAGCTAGTTACGTATTATCCTGCATCTTGATACCCGCATCTCTGTGGATCTCCAGTAGTCAGTTCTCTTTGTGTATTTCTGTAATTGTCTGTCCTAGACGCTTTGCTGTGGAACAATTTACACACCTAAGCAGAAAACTATAGGAGTTAGAGATAAGAAAACAAAAATAATATCTTTTTATTCCTTGTATTGTATCATAAGAATCTCTTATTAACGATGCTTTATCAAAGTCTGCAGAGTAGCTTAGTTAATCAAACTACCTGGATGATAAATTCTCTGTTGTTTTTTTTTTTCATTTCATTTCATTTCATTTTTTATTTATGTATGTAGAGACTTCTCAGTTTCCCTAGAAAAAAGTGAATTTAAAGGAACTTTTCCTTTTTTTCTCCCATAACTGCTTATATTTGGGAGAGAGGGAGAGAGATACTCATTAATTTTAGTTTAATTAATCAATTTATTTATCCCACATATGCATTGAGCATGTTGTTCTTTGTGTGCTGTGTTAGGTGCTAGATTATAATGACAAGCAAAAATAGACAAGATTCCTGCCTACATGGGGTTTACACTCTAGTGGGAGTGATAGAAATAAAACAAAGGGTCAAAGAAATAAGTGTTAAGATGTAAGTTACTCTAAAGTCTGATGACTGTTTTTTTGTTTTTTGTTTTTAATTTTCCTTTTTGAAATTTTCACCTAAGCCTGACATCCATCGTTAGAGTTCTGTTACTTACGTGGATAATCACTCATTTCTTAGAGGTCTGAAATTTTTACATATTTAGTAATAAGAAAAGACTAACAAGAAGAAAATTGGAAGAAAGCAGTTTGAAAAAAATAGCCTGCTGTCCTTGCAAGTTCCAGTATCTTAGTGTAATGGGCATAGCTCTAGCCTGTTTCATCTGGTAGTCATAGATAGGCTAACATTTTATGCATCAATCTTTTTTAGTAGCAGTTTAGAAGACAAACACATTTGGGAATTATCACAGTTAAAAATCTGTTGAGACAGTTTATAAAAAATTTTAATAATTTACTAGATAATTGTGAGAGTTTTATTTTGCACTGTAGTTCTTATGTAATCATCCATATTTTGAGAATTTCAAAATTAATAACATTTGAATATGGTGAGTATATAGTACTTATATTTGATACTGACATATGTAATAATGGTATAGAATGTGCATTAAGTAAAGGAGTATAACAATTGTAAAATGATTTTAACTATAATGGAAATTAAATAGTCTTGAAAAAGGAGACTGAAATTATCCTTAATTTTTTTAATGTTCAGCTTTGGAAAATCTTATGCCTTCATTGATGAAACACATATATTGTGCATGCTATATAAGTTAGGATATCTTTTTCATTATGTTTTCATTACCATAAAAATTCAGACAACTGGTACCTGAATATTTCAGCTTAAGATGCAACATATTTTTTGAATGCCATAATCAAGATAACTAAGAAGTTGGGCGTGACTCTTATCTCTTTTAATTCTCTCCTCTACTCTGTGATACAGGTGTCATTTCCTCCCTTTTATTAATAAAGTAAGAAAATAGTATGTAGCTAGTAACTAACAGCATCAAGATTAGAACCCAGGTCTCTCTTGACTCCAGAATCAGTGATTTTTCTCATGTACTGTGCTGCAGTGAGCTGTTTTTAATGTTTATATTAGAGAAGAAAGGTTTGAAACTTAATAAAAAAATGGGTAATGAATAATGAAACAAAAGACTAGTTATTTTTAAAAAGTTAATAAGATTAGAAAACCATTAAGTAGACTAAGATACAAGGGATATATACAACAAATCTAACCATATTTCTATATATTCACATTAAGATTTTTTAAATTGAATTAACAATCCTTGTGTAACATCAGAAATTAAAAAGTGGACATCTTACATATTCTCTGCACATTAAAAAAATAATAAAATATTATGAAAAAATTCTGTGCCAGATGATTTGACAATATAGATTAAATGGACAAATTTCTTTAAAAAACATAAATTACCAAAATTGTCTCAAGAAGAAAGATAAAGTCTGAGTAGTTTAGTTCTGTGTTTACTAAGAAATTGATTTCTTAATTAAAAACCTTCTGACAAGAAAATATCAGGCACAAACATTTAAGGAACAAAAAATAGGGATCCATAGAAACTGTTCTAGAAAATGGAAAAGATGGGAGTAATATTTGTCTTTTCAATGAAGCCTACATATCCTGCATAACAAACACATTTAGATACATTTCAATATAAGAAAACTACCCATTAGTATCCCTCATGAACACAGACAAAGAAATCTTTAAGAAAATATTATTGAATTGAATTTTGCTGTGTGTTTTACTCTCTTCATAAAATTATGTCCCTTGAGTTTTATCTTTTCAACTCCAAGCAGTTAGTCAAGATAGTTTTCTAATCTAAAACATTTCTCTTCCTAAGTGAAGTCTGATGCCCTGCGGGGGACAATACTTTTTGTTGACTTGCTCTTGGGTTTTATTTTTTCTTAAACCTGATGTATATATTTTACTTTGGCCCTTCTCCCATTTTCTCCTTCACATATATCTTTCTATCATAAGCACCATAACATTTGAACACAGACTTAAAAAGAAGTCCATTTTCTTATTCCAGTTATCAGTAATTCTTTTGAATGAACACAAACCCATAAAAAGAAGAATATTTATTACAAATTATGGTATAACTTCAAATGGAAAATGCTTGGAAAAACTTACACAGTGACCTAACATCAATCTTTTAATGGTGGTAAGAGTACTCTATAGTAGTACACTTTAAGGAGAAAAGTTCATAGAAATAGACTTACATGGTACTCTGCTGTGTTAAATTTTTATACTCTAATAAATGACTTGGAATTGCCTTTCACAATACCTTTTTTTAGGGTACTATATACTTCTAGATGAACAATTTTCAAATGTATGTTAAGCTTTGTTTTTATCTAATTACCATTGGTTAAAAAACCTCTTGGAAAAACACATGATTTAACACAATAATTATAATTCTACTTTAAAGACTAGTAGAATAATGCTGCTTTTATTTATTTTAAAAGATAGATATTTTTTCAGTCCCAGGTTTCAGCACACAAAAAAAAGAAAGAAAGAAAAGATATATATTTTTGTCATCTAGGGCAGTTACAGCAGAATGTAAGATCTTTGTAGTGCCTTTATTTTTTCACATGCAAAATATTTTTTTAATCTTTGATCAGAAAATTCAAAAACATCTCAGGCAGAGTTCATTGGAAAACATTTTTATAGAAGATTGTCCTTTTGAAGCAATACAAAAGATTACATTAGAATAATTTTATCAGATTTTATAGATGTAATTCACATAAGGCTTATTCATTTCCCCTTTGTTGTTTAACAATGATATTTATGTTTTAAAAAATAACATATTATTCTCCAGCATAATGTTATCTTATGTTTTAGTAGTTTTTGTAGCTGATTGCATGAAATGACATAATAAAGAGTACAATTTCCCTGTATATCTCTCTTTGCTATTTATAAAGATTAATATTATAAATATCATCATCGAGGAGGTATCTTTGTTGTTTTCTGTGGTACAGAGTAAAGTCAACTATGAGCATCTAGGGGAAAGAAAGTTAATCATTCATATTTTGGAATGAGTGATAGAAAAGTTGGCTGAATGCTTTCTTTCAAACGTGTTATTAGAAATATTTATAAAATTAGTTCATTTACTATAGGACAATATTTATAAGGCTCATATATATTATTAGGATTAAAATGGTAAACAGAGATGGGGTGGAATGAACTATAGCAAAATTTTCATTCATGTGCACTTCATGATAGTTAAGAATGTAAATGGTGAACTGTTAAATCTGTAGTTGTATTTGATAGGCAACTAGGTCAGAGTTGATGGAATGCCTTGTCATGAAGAATTGAACAAATTGCTTTTATCAGTTTTAGTCACCTTTGACCCAAGTGAAAGAAAAAGAGAGCTGATTCTTGTGAATTTTATCTATGAAGGGTAAAGGCTTTGGACACATCCCAAAATTATATTTCATGGAATTGTAGAATCTTTAAGGTAGACAGGACTTTGTATATCATCTGTTTAGAATCAGGAATGTGAAAACCCAAGAGTTAAGGGATGTTCAACCATTATATAGCTGATGAGAGACAGAGGCAAGACTGAAATCTAGGTTTCTCAATATTTAGTCTAATGACATTTCTCTCCACTATGGACTTCTGGAGGGAAAAAAAACCGTATATATATATATATATATATATATATATATATATATATATATACATACACACACATACATATATACATATCTATATGTTAGTATATACATATTTTGTTTTTCTCAGAAGCTATATTATGGATATAGATATAAATAATATAAAGTATGTGTAATCAATTTTTTCTTTAAGGAAATATAGTTAAATAAGTATATTCATGAAGTAACCAACAAGGGTACAATTATAGATTATGTGTTAACTCATTGTTTAGTTCTCTTTAATAACTGCCAATTGATTATCTAAGTCCAAATTACTTGAACTATAGAAAACATTATTTCCTATGTTATTTTTTAGTTTTTTTCTTTATAACACCACAATAAATATTAAATAACATAACTCATTGAATAATAAGACAAGAAGAGAGTGCAGAGACAAGATTCTGCTATATTCCTACTGATTCAATATATTAAATTATTTATAGTTGGCTTATATGGGACAGAAAAATATTCAGTGATGATGAATGAAAACTTTATTGGCAAGCATTTTGATGTCTCAATTTCTTTAATGATTTTTTCTAATCAATATGACAACATCCCTATAGCAACATAAACATCATCATTTAAATCTCCCAGTATTGAAATATTATTGTACGTAATTGGCAGAGACACTTTAATAGTGAATCAAGAAAATTTTGCTCAGAAAAGTAGCAGATAGTCCTTTAGTAAAAACTGGAATTTCTGACACAGAAATTTACCAAACTATTTTATGCAATTAAATTTTCATTTTACAAGTAAGGATAGGCCATAGAGAGGCCATAATCCTCCTATTTGGCTGATAACTTCTAAAGGCAGAAAATCAATAGATTGGGGTTGAATATCAGAGGCACAATATGAGAAATAAAGGAGAATATTAATCCACTATGAATAACAACTGAAGAGAGATCATTTCTATTCTAATTAAAGCAAGTATTAGGGTCAGTAGTATTTAGTCTAAAATAATGAAAGGTAGGTGGAGAAGTTAACTAACATCTTTTTAACAAGTTAAAGAAGAAAATAGTGGTTAACAATACATTTTACATTTGATTGTAAAACCAATCAAGGAGTAGCTCTTATATGTAGAAAGTAAAAACTGAAAACTTTATTGATTTTACAATACTTTCTGTGGTCCCTAGAATTTATTTCACCTGGTGTAGCAACATGGGTGGGAAAACCTTGTGCAGGACCAGAAAAAGCACTGTTTCGCTAACAGCAGGGTCCATATGGGAGATCCCTGATAGGAATTGGGCTTTTTTTACTCTATTTTTTTGCTACCAACAGACATGATTAAATTGCTTGTTTTTTTTTGTTTTTGTTTTTTTTTTAGTAGGATCCAACTGGGACCTTTCAGTTTGATTTAAAAGAAGAGACTATTTTGTGGTATAATTTTGACTAGACATTGACAGGGAGAAAACTGACAAACCTTTATAGGCAGTTGCAAGTTAACTGTAAACTGAAGGGTCAACAGTACTTGCTCTTCGACTGAACGGCAACATTTATTTCTGCACTTCTGTGAAGTTGTTCCTGGATCAGTTCTCCAGTGTGAAGTGCATTGTGATGATTCTCTAACCTCCATTTACTGAGTTCTTGGATAATGATGGTGATTAATCATAATGAGCTAACCTTTTATTTGTAACAGTACTTAATAGTTTTCAAAGCTCTGGAGAAAAAGCCCTTTTAATTCTTAAAATAAACTTGTGAGGTGGGCAGCATAGATTGGACATTATTCTCTACTATTCTGAAAATTAATAAATTGAAGAACCAGCACCATATTCTAGGATTTTTTGGCAGGTACTCCAGTGTTTTTTTAGTCTCACTTTGTTGCCTATCCAAATCCCACTAGACTGAAAAATAACAGCAATAACAAAGAAAGCTTATTATCTTTTGGAGATTTTCAGAGATCATCTTTTTATATTTGATTGATCTATTTAATTTTATTAAAATAGTGGGTATTAATAACGAGCGAATAAATGATTGCCTTTTGGTTTTAATCCTGTTTTCTTCCTTTCATCTCTGTCAATGTCTCTTTATACCAAAGTGCTGTTCTCCAAGGACTGTATTTATTTTTCTCTTTTTGTTCTGAATAATTCTTCCATTTTTTTCTCTGTTGTATGCTTTATATTCTTTCTATTTATCAACCTTTCTATTATAAGATGGTAAATAGGATAGATTAGTTACATTTCAGTATTGCTTGAAATCTAATTCAATCCAGAGCTCTAATGTATCTAGATAAAAGACTACAAACCTAGTAGTCCATTCCAGCTAGGTATAACCATTGTCTAAGTTTGGACATCATTGTGTGGAACATGTGGGAAGACTGCTTCAAGTGGAGACAGACAGATGATGCTCTTTGCCTCTTTCATTTCACCTTCTCCCCTCAGAGCTCTCGTGACCATTTTTTTCCCCCAGAACAATATGTGACTTTGAGGTGAAAAGATAGGTTCCATGTCTGGTGGGAGAGGAAGATGGGAAGGAGCTGGGTTCCTCACTAGTGTTGAGTCAACACTCTGATGATAGTCTTGCTAATTCCTTTTTTTGTGGAAAGAGATAAAATTCATATTTCTTCGGGGTTTTCAGTGAATTTGAGAATTCCCAAGTAGAATTTTTTCTTTCAGGCTTATGTCCTAAGTAAAATTAAATTACTGTAAAATAAATATATGCTGAAAGGTTTATTTTATTTAATGTGTGGAGCCAATATATCAAAAATTTGACAAAAAATTATCATGTTAATACTCAAGTGCTCTTTTTTGATGATTTATTTAAATTTCTATAAGCATTTATTGTTAAAAAGGAAGATATTTTTCCTAAAGTTATGTGCCTGGCAAGCTCTCTGGTAAAGAGGGATATTGGCTCTGTCTATTCACTATTTATTTAAATATTTGAGAATTATTAACAGTTGTTTTATATATAACATTACAAATTGAACAATCATTTCCTCTTGCAGCAATAAACATACAATTACAACAGAATGATAGAATTTGAACATTTAATACATATAGGGAATTTTACTTAAAGTTATTTTTGGAATGCTTGCCTATATTTGAGAGTGACTATTCAGATATTAATCATAAATCTTAATGACATGTATCAATTTATTGCCTCAGCCTCAAACTCACTCTGTAACACATGGTGTGGCAAATGGATAGTTTAATTCCTTTAGACATTTCTCCTTTTCATTGAATATGATGCTGAACATTCTCAGTGGAGGGTCCTGAAGGGACACTAAAGGGCAAAGGGGCTCTCTGGCTCTTTCTGGCCACTGTATGCTGAGTCGGCAGCATGGGAGGAAAGCCATACGGTTATATATTGTGTCTAGAATTATATAGGCATCTGTCTAGAATGCACAGACCTATTGCAACCTTGCAGCCCTTGCCCTGGTCATTACTTTTCTGTAACCCTCTCAGAGTGCATGCCACACTCTTAAGTTCTCTTGTTCACACTGTCACCCTTCTTCCTACTTGCTATAATGCCCCAAGGTTTGTTTCCCATGGTCCTTGTGCCATGGACTTCCTGACATGGACACTGTGTGCTGCAGGCCTCCTGCTGTACCAGGGCTCCTGTTCTCTCTGCATATCCATGTGCCCAGTCCTCTGGCTGTGGTTAGTCTGCACCCATCTCTACTTCTGCATATCTGCCTGCTGCCTGACATGGCTCACATACACACTGTGTGCTTCAAGCCTTCTGCTGCTTCAGAACCCTGATTCCCTCTACATGCACACATGCCTGCTATATTCACCTATATCCCACCTGTACCTTCCTTGCTGCCCCCTGCTCCCAGAGGGATGCTTCTTGATTTCTCACCAACTGCAGACCAGTTCTGGGCTGCAAAAACCAGAAAACTTGTTTGTCACCCAGTAGGTTTCAAAAAAGTTTGAAACCCAACCTGAGGAAGGAGGGCCTCCTTTCCATATTTGTCCTTCCTTGGGCATTCTCCTTTAGCCCTAGGGCAAAATACAGGGTTTTCTTATATCCTACTTATAACTCTTTTATCATAGTTAATAATTCTTTATATTAAACTCTCTCTGTTTAAACCACTGTGAGCTTTCAATCACTCCCAAACAGTCTGACATCAATACAACATACTTTGTTTCCATAATAGCTATGATGCTAGCAGGATCTGATGGTAATAGCCATGATCACAAGTACCACAAATAATGCCCACATGCAATATATTCACTTTTTTTCCAAAGTTGAATAACAGAATTTAACTCTAAACCGAAACCTAAAGCCAAATTTTAGGGCACTCCTACTGTTAACATTCAACATTTCTCTCCTGAACTCCATCTAAACTTATATAGCCAAGTGCCTATTAAACATTTCTACATGGATGGTTAATAGACCCCCTCAAAAACAAATTAAAACACAACAAAAAAATAATGTTGCCCCAAACCAAATGACTGATCCATCCCAACCCTTATCCCCTGCACCCTGATTTTTAACTGCCCTCCCAATCTCAAGAATGACAGTTCCATTTTCATGTTTCTTAGATTAGAACTTTATCCTTGATTCTTCTCGTGTTCTCAATTCCAAATCCAGTCCATCAGCAAATTTTATAGGCTCCATCTTCAAAATATATCCAGATTCCAACAACTTTTCATCTCCTTAAATGCTAACACTTTGGCCCAAGCAGCTATCTTGGGCCAGGAATTGATGGAACTAACATTTGCAGGAATTTCCTAACTAGTCTTCTTGCTTCTTCTCTTGCCCATGCAGTCTATTCTCTTATTACTCCTCTGTTAAGAATCTCTAATAGCTTCCAGTATTAATTAGAATAAAAAGCAAAGTCTTTGGGGTGCCAGGATGCAATCTCTTGAGCATCTGACTCTTGGTTTTGGCTTTGGTCTCATGGTGGTGTGATCAAGCCTGTGTTGGGCTCAGCGTTCAGCACAGTGTCTGCTTGAAATTCTATCTCCCTCTTCCTCTGCCACTCCTGCTTGTGTTCTCTCTCTCTCAAATGAATAAATAAATCTTTAAAAAACAAAAAAAGTCCTTATCATGGCCCTGAGGACCTAAAGAGTCTAGCTCCCCCGTGGCTCTCTGAACTAATCTTCTTTCTCCCTTGTTCACTTGTGCTCTAGGCACATAGCAAGTTTTTATTTTTTTTTAAACTTACCAAGTGAGCTTCATTCTATAATGTTCTTCCTCCCAACATTCACATGGCTCACTTCTTCACCTCCTTCTAGTCTCTGTTCAGATCTCAACTTACAAATAAAGTCTTCTTTGACAACCCATACTCAGTACTCACAGTCCCTTTTACCTCATTTTATTTCATCTGTGATATTTTTTTCATGTCACAAATTTAATATTTACATAGTCATTGCTTATTATCAGTTTGGTACCTCATAACATCAACTCCATAATGGCAACAATTTATCTGGTTAGTTCACTACCATACCCTAGCCTCTAAAATGGTGGCTGGCATGTGGTAGATGCTCAGTAACTATTTCCTGAACAAATGAACCAATGAAATAATTAATGAATAGATTGGTTTCCTATAATAGTTCATTCAAGCCTCAGTATTAATTTTATGGTATAATATCAAATCCACTTTAAAGAAGAAAGCTAGAGCACAAAAAATTCAAATTATTTTCCCATAATAATAAACAGCTTAATAATAATGATAATAATAATAGTAATAACAATAAACAGTACTAAATGGTGGAGACAGGATTTTAATTCAAGCTTATTTGTAATCAAAGCCTATGCATAATTTCCATGCATGCACTGTGCACACCCACCTATTTCAAGCCATTGTTTGCATTGTGTCTTTAAAATTGTCATTGTTGGCTAAAATTAACAAGTCAGGAAATGACAGATGCTGGCGAGGATGCGGAGAAAGGGGAACCCTCCTACACTGTTGGTGGGAATGCAAGCTGGTGCAACCGCTCTGGAAAACAGTGTGGAGGTTCCTCAAAAAGTTGAAAATAGAACTACCCTATGACCCAGCAATTGCACTACTGGGTATTTACCCTAAAGATACAAA